>JANIJG010021804.1:0-32146 GCA_024611175.1 Megaceryle torquata
CTTGGTGTCATCAGCAAACTTACTGAGGGTGCACTCAATGCCATCGTCCATGTCGCTGACAAAGACGGATGCAGAACTCTCTCATTGCTACATGATATCATCTAATCCAACCACCTGTTAATACTCAAAAATGAAAATGTGATCCATCATTTGGATATGCATTACAGCAGATAATTCTACATAAAGCTTAATAATTAATCTAGCTACTGGCTATATTAAAAAGTAATGCCCCTTCAAATAAATACTATTCTAAATTTTCTGCAGATTTCTATGCTCAGAAAGAAGATACTATTCTAGATAGACTATCACATTCTGCAAGTTTCCATTCTAGAAACCAAGTTACGGCATTCCCATTTGGAAAAAAAGCAACAACAAAAAAAGACACAAGATATATTTAATCATTTCACAGCTATTGATTAACACCTCAAAGCCATCTTCATGCATATCAGTGATAGATAAGAAGAGAAAGAATAAGAGTGAAAGAGGATAATGGCTAAACTGACTGACAGATGGAGTAAAGAAGCTGCTGCAGTCTCCTGAGAAAATTCAGTGAGTATGCATGGTTACACACTCATGCATAGGCACACAAATGCCTACAAGTATCCTCAAATGGTAACACTGCCAAGTACTGAAATAAACCCTGTTTTACAAATACACATACAAGACTATTAATCTCTATGGGGGGGAAAAAAAAAATATATATATATATATTCCAGGATTTATTTTATTTTATTTTTTTTAAATGTACTACCTCCGACATGGAAAAATTACACTTAAAGTAACCACATGCATTTTTTCAAAAAACACACTCAGAATGAACTCTTAAAGTGAAATAATGAATAACTACTAATACTGCATACTTAATAAGCTGTGTATATGATAGAATCTAACTGCTATATTTTTACTTGATAAGTGTTTTTCTTCACAACCTTTTCCAAACATTGAAAAAATAAATGTCTTCCTGAAGAATCTTGTGCTTTTCACTCATGAATTTTCAAATGCACTGAGAAAGTCTCTCTTCTGTTTAATACATGCCCAAGCTGCTTTCCTTCAAAAGTGTTTTAACTGTATCACTTGAAGATTAACACTATACAAGCCTTTAACCTTTCAGTTAAATGTGTTATTCTTTCTGGTTAGTTTCACTCTGAAGTTTTAAATAAGGAGTGCAAAAATTAAATGGAGTGAGTCTGAAATTATTATGAATCAGTAATTTCCTCATATATATGTGAATGTATGTATGTATATATGTATAAAACAAGTGTAAAGAAATACTTTCTAAATATCACCCTTAGAAGAATTCAGTCTGGGATCTGAAAAGCAGTCTGCATTAATATCTGTTGCATTGTTTGCACTTCAGCAGAGCAAAAAAATCTGTTCACTTAACATCTGCCATTTTAACACAGACACTTTTCCAGTGTAGAATTTCCCTTTAAAGGTTATCTTAACACACTTATCAACATCCAATAGACAGTTGCAGAAGTGCAATTTTATAACTGGAAATAATTTTCTCACACTCCTGAGTTGCTGTAACATTCTGTTAATTGATAATATTTGTTTAAAGCATCTGTAATGAAGAGTACTGTATTTCCATCCAAGAGACCGGATTCATTAGTGTGTTGTTAAACACTGTGGTTTTGAAGAATGGATAAGAAACTGCAAGAACAAAGTACTTTCCCAGTTCTTTGCTTCATTAAACAGTCTGAAGGACTTCTTCAAAGGGCACAGCCTTGAATGCATGGGTTATCTCAACTAAACCTCTGCATTGAAGAACCTACTTCATCAGGAGAGACCCCTCCGTGCCTGTATGTGAATGATAAAAAAGAACAAAAGATTCAGCTCATTCAAAGAGTAGGCATTCACTGAATCCAGGTTCTGTGTGGAAGCAGAGTTTAGGATGCTTAAAGAACAACAGAACAGTGAGGAAATAATTTACTCTAGTGTTACAAAGTTGGTGAGTGAAAGCTCTCAAGTGCAGGAGGATTGCTTTGAAAGCAGATGAATCAAGTTAATTAGCCGTGTATATATCAGATCACAGATCACGAAACAGGCTCTCATGATTTAGAAGTATCAGGTTAATACTGTAAACATGCAGAATGTATTTTATATTTTCATCTATTATAATAATTTTTACTGAATGAAATTAAATAATGAAATTAAATTAAATTAAATGAAAAAATGAAATGGGGATGTGATTGAATGACACTATAGTAACCTCTAAGACCAAATACCTACACAGAAGTCTTTTACTTCAATAAAGTATTGTTACTAGGGTTTTTCAAAATGATGCCAAGCATTCTGCAAGTACCAAAAGCAAGATAAGCAAAAATACACAGTGAGTCTTTGCAAATAATAAGTTTGACAAGTTCATCAGCAAGGTAATGCAGCTAATCAAGCCCTTTGATCTCGTTAGCACTGGAGGAGACCAAACAACAAACATGAGTAAGTTTCAACAACTGATGTAGTCATTATGGATGTGAACTTCCTCAAGTCTGCCTCTCCTCTTCCTCTGAAGTATGGGATTCCCAGAAAAGAAAAACAGTGCAGTAGAGATTTTTAGTTTTGTAACTAATGGAAAAAATTTTTCAGTTAAGTATAAGCAATACTTAAGGATTCTTCTTCTGGTCTTAACATATGTTTTGGTCACAGGATATTGCAATGAATCTGACTTATAAAATCACATTTTATTACTAATATTCCTTGTCCAGTTTCTTAAGGAAATGAAGTTTATGTCCATGTTTCAGTGTCTGTGTGTGAAAATATCTTGGCCCCTGGCCCAAGAGCTTTTAAAATCAGCTCTTTTCAGTCAGATTTAACAAGGGACTGGAAGTGTCAGACAAACCAGTACCAATGAAGGTACCTCAGCTGAGGGAAAAACAACAACATGAGCACAAGTATTAAACACCTGAGAGTCTAGATCAGATCAGGAGATGGAAGAGGGCCCTTATAAATGCTTCATCAAGGGAAAGGTTTTCACTAGAGCTAGCATCAGTTCACACAACAAATTTAATCAACAAGACAGTAAACTGTAGAAAATTAGGCTTCTTTTGTTCTAGTGCTTATCTTCTTATAGCATAGGTTTGCAAAGAAAACAAATTTTCTTCAGAATACTTCCTCTTGATTTCCTTCCCACTCCCTTTTATATTCTACTTTTCATCAATAGAGCTCACCAAAGTTAAGAAAGTGTCTTCATCACCCTATATAAATGGTGATATCTTGAACCATAACTGTAATTTAGGTAAAATTGCAATATTAATGAAGAATACTTTTTTAATGAGGAAAATATTGAAGGTTTTTCAGAAGACACAAAAACCCCCATATCTTTAAAATTGTATTTTTTGACATCACTTGAAAACTAATTGAGAATCTCACTTACACCTGACAGAAGTCTAGTTCATGCCTGGCAACCAGTTCCTTCAACACAGAGCTTAAAAGGGAAGACTCTATTTCATCATAGGGAAGGTAATCTTTTTCCCAGTAAGAAAAGTATGCAATGTCAAGCTACTACTCCTGTAAGCCTACAAGAAAACATAAAATCATTAGTTTGGTTTGTAAATAAAGACTTTCAGTTTTTAAATTCCTATCAAAGAATTAGAAATCTCCACAGAGAAATAAAATATTTTTACAGTGCATGTAACAATCAAGGCTTTTCAGATATCATAACCTTTAGATACAGCTAAAAAGAAATTAAATATCTGTTTCTACACAGAACTCTCCAGATAATGACCAAAATGAGTAGACTAGAATTTTGACTAGGGTGTTCAGCTGCTCTCAATAATTATTTCCCTAAATGCAGATCTGAAGTGGCTGTTGATTTCAGAGGAGTTGCATTTACACTAGAGTGCACATTCACATTAAAAATCTCATATAATACACATATTATATTATACATATAGGATATTCATGTTCTATGTATAAAATAAGAATATAGAATATTCAAAATACGTACATAAGTTTTGTTACAAAACATTAATCTTTCCTGAAAATGACCAGGATCCATGAAGCCACCGACAATCAACTCTTCTGTTTGTCATACTAATACAAAATTTTCTTTTGTTATTTTTTTGGCAATAATTGCTGGATAGCAAAAAAACAGAAGGAATAGGGGTTGGCACATAAAACTTTAAGTACATACACAGAAAGATACAAATAATTCAGCATGCAAATCTGGTTAACACTAAGATATTTATTTGGTCAAGAATAGATTGCAGTTAAAAGACTGAGCACAAAAAGGTTGTCCAAAAAGATTTTGCCCATGGAGTGAAGTTTGGTGTTTCACAAAATTTCCCTCCTGATATATGATGTTTAGACTTACCATTGAACATTTCATCCAGCCCACAAACATGATTTATACTGTGCTGTTCATCACCATTTGTTAGAATAATGCTTGCCATATCTCTAAGGTCTTTCACCTTCTGAATGATCTTTCACAGGTAAATGAGATGACTAATATAACTTACTGTGTCTAGAAAGTAATACTGTAATAAATTACAGAACTTATGGCATGTTCTGTAAAGAAAAGATAAGGTTATAGATGGGCAAGTATTGGAATACTTAGCAGTGGATGAAGAAATACAGTGAAATAGAGACACCCTGCTTCTCACCCCATTTTGAAACTGACTCAGTCTGGAAATAACCCCATATTTGACTTGAAGGCTGGAAGATATTGTCTTTAGCTAAGCTGATGGTACTGAAAACTTATATACATATATGTGCCTATGCTTGTATATGTGTATATATATATATACACACATCTACATGTATGGAATCGGCCATAATCAGCATGTACATTTGTGTTTCTGTGAGGATTTGTATAAAAGCTCATTCCTAAGAAGAGCAATGGGTTTTGTTAATCATGTTAAATTCACATTTAAGTTAGAAAATGTGACATCCATCTACATGAAGGGCCGGAAAGAGGATCCAGAGGACTACAGGCCTATCAGCCTGACCTCAGTGCTGGGGAAGGTTATGGAGCAGATCATTTGAGTGTCATCACAATGCATGTACAGGACAACCAGGTGGTCAGGATCAGTCAGCAGGGGTTTATGAAATGCGGGTCCTGCTTAACTAACAGGTGACCTGCTTTTTGGCTGAAGGAAAGGCTGTGGATGTTGTTTACCTAGACTTTAGTAAAGCCTTTGACACTGTTTCCCACAGTATTCTCCTGGAGAAACTGTCTGATGATGCCTTTATACTCTTCACTGGCTAAAACCTGTCTGCATGGCTGGGCCCAAAGAGTGATGAAGAATGGAGTTAAGTCCAGCTGGCAGCCAATCACAAGTGCTGTTCCTCAGGGCTCAGTACTGGTGCCTGTTTTATTTAATATCTTTTATCAGTGATCCCAACAAGAGGATCAAGGGCATCTTCAATAAGGTTACAAACAACACCAGACTGAGCAGGAGTATTGATCTGCTTGAGGGTAGGGAGGTTCTACAGAGGGACATGGAAAGGCTGGATCAGTGGGCAGGGTCCAGTTGTATGAGGTTCAACAAGGCTAAGTGTCAGGTCCTGAACAAGTTTATATACTGGATAAATATACTGATAAAATATACATTTTACTGGCTCAAGTCCAATCCAAAGATTTTCATTTTCTGGGGTGGTTCTCATTTCTCTGAATTTTATCCAATTTATCTAAACAGATGAGAAGTATTGGCTTCCACTGATTGTAGAACCTAAATGCCAACAATTTAGCTAGCTAATGTTAGCTGCAAGGAATCTAAACTTTAAACTCTGACTCAGTCAAAGAACTAGACATCAAACCCCATATTGCAGATCCCACAAAATCTGGCTCAACTCCTGACTAATTATGGAGGTACCTCACTTTTTTTTACATTAAAATACTCATGATGGGGAACTGCTATATGTGTATCTGCATTTGTAACTCCTGCTAAGACAGCAATTGAGAAACAAGATACCATTCTGCCTGAGTGCCCTGTAGGGCTTTTCTGGGAATCAGTGATGTTCAGTATGTGAAACTGATTTCCACACAGAGTGTGTTTGCAGTTGGCACAAATTTTTAACACATCACCATAAAAGGTTGATTTATACTGAGTTTAAGTACCAAGGGGTTACAATAGTTCTGTGAGAGTAGGGATAGAGATGGTCTCAAGCCTGACACTTTCATGCTTCAGGAAACTGCCTTAACAGTCAGGCTGCAGGCTAATCCAGCCAGAGAGAGAAGGAAACATCCATACACCAAGAAAAACATGTATCTATGTTGCAAGGAAAACAAGGTGGTGATGGCTCGTTTGTTTTTTTTTTTTCTTACCTCCTTCCTAATCCTTTCCTGATTTCCCATTAACCATACAAAGAATTCATTCATTAATAGCAGCTTGAATAATTTGTAAAGAGTGACAAGATGATGATCTGACAAACATCCCTAAAACATACTTAACCTTTTTGTAGGAATAATTCCAAAATAGCATGTGAAACAATTAGTATATTATTTCTTGTTCAGTAGACAACTGCGAACTGCAGAGTAAATATCTGTAACCAGGATCTCTTGATCCCAAACAAACGAGGCTCTCCGGTCTCTTATTATATAGGAATGGTGGGGTGTTATTTGCGCTTTTTTCTTTTTTTTTTTTTTTTCTTTCTTTTTTTTTTTTTTCACTTGCCAAAATGTTGATAGTTTGAGTCAGTTAATCCTCATTCAAACAATGTTCCCTGTGGTAAAACCTCTGTTATAGGCTTCCTCTTTCTGTACAGCAATCAACACTCTTATCACTGTTTTACCCTGTGATAAAAACAGAGAAACCAAAGAACCCCAAAAGGTACACTGCACAAAGATATACAGAAAAGGAAGCAAAACAAACTGCCTGCTTTTAGTGTCCTACAAAAAAAAAAAAAACCAAAACCAAAAACTAAAATCAAACCCATCAAATGTAGATGCAAGAGTTGCTAGCAAAGGAACAAAATAAAGTCCAGTCATCGAACAAGCTAAAGACTGCCAATCACTCTCCCTTCAAATCTTAGCAACCCAAACTTGTAAAAACATTCCTCTTCCAAATCGTTAGCAGTGGAGATAATTGTAGGGACATGAGTCTGAATTCCTTGTGGCGTTGAATGGCAGTCTTAGAACTGCTATTCTGTTTACTTTCTTGGCTGCAGGGTTAATGATATAGACAGCTGAACAATTGGAAAGGAATTGAACTGTATATTGCAAGGTTTTTCTCAAGTGCCAGGAGGATAGATGACCCTGCTGTGCTTTCATTTTCTCCCCCCCCCCCCCAAATTATTTTTCTGGAAATCCCCCTACAAATCTTATGCTTGCAATAGATTAAAATTGTACAGTTTCCTTTCATTGTGGTGTTGTCTTTTCAGGTGTCATTTCCCATCCAATTTATGGTACAGTACTAACTTACTGTTGTGAAGGCTTCTATTCCAACCTCTCTCAACATATTGACACAATTTGTAACACAGAAAAGACATTTGAAATTTAGAAGAAGACAAAAACTACTTTAAACTTATTAACATTGTCATATGAGGTAATTTTTTTCTTGTTCTCTCTTAAGACTGAACAGAGTCACACATATAGGAAGTCTGGGCTGAAAAGCAGAAAAATGTGAAAACACACTTAAGGGTTCACAGAAAGCCTCCTGAACACTCTACCTAATTCCCTGTTACATTTCATGGATCAAAGGACATGATATGCCAGAAAAGAGAGCAAAAATGCACTCTACACAGCTATTCCAAGGCAGAATTTTTGTGCATATGGGTCCCTTCGGGGGAAAAAATATGCACAGTATGATTTTTCCTTTATTTCTCATTTACCTACTACTATATCAGAAGCTTCAGTCTCTCAGAATGTTTAAAAAATCCTCCATCTTCTTCCAAAAGATATGGAAGACCTCAGAAATAAATTTAACAGCTTTTATCCACTTCTTGTAACAGTCAGGGATTAAACATCTCTCTGTGACCCTGAATCTATAAAAAGTCTATCAGGTAGACTATACAAGTTGCTTGGCAACCTAACCCAAACAAAGATCAAGGCTAAATAACAGCAGATAATAAATGTCTGGGATACCAGGCATGTGTATTTCTATATTGTTAAAAAAAAATAAAAGGAACGAAGGAATGACTTCTATCTCTCTTCCTGGAAACTGGTATGAGATCTCAAGTAATTACAACATGAACTCATTTAAATTTAAAAAGTGATATTATTTAATTCAAATTTATGTTGGAGGGAGTGCAACACAGCAGACATTGTTTTGCACCCTTTCATTATGCCTTACAATTACACTTTCAGACAGGTAAGCTCTCACTATATAAATATAACATTCAACTTTCATATTTTGTCACCAACACTAGACACCTTCAGTACAAAATATGAAGAATTTTAAATTTTCTAAATTTTTTCTCACTCCAGTTTTAGCTACAAAACAAGAGGCATTCAGGGAAATATACTTGGCCTAACAATTCCAGCATTGGAGCAAAGAAATCTTGTTGAACATGTTCTTGCATTTTAGAATAAATGTGTATTTGTCAAAAAAGCACTTCCTCTTCCAGTACAAAATAAAATTTTTGATTCATAGGCTATGACATTTTTTGGGAGAGAGTGAATTTTCCCTAGCCAGTCAAACAGAATGAGGCAGAAACCACTTGGATTACGAGAGTGAGAGTATAATTATTAAATAATAGACCTGTTATTAACTGTTGGTTTTAACTATTATTTGGTGTCACTTCTAAATAGTTTAGATTTATTTTGAAGAAGATGAGAATGACTGTGTCCTGAGTCTGGGAAGGCCAGTATCATGTCTCCACTGATGGCCAGTAGTTGATATTTGGCAAAAATGTATAAGAACAGCACAGAATTGCACAGATGTTTTTATGGTTATACTTTTCCACATGAGGCATTTCTGCTCACTGATGATGAGTTTCAGATGGTTGTTTTTGTTTGTTTTGCTTTGGTTTTTTCCTACTGACTTTCCTATATAGTATAAAATCTTCTTGGATTTTTTCACTTCAAATTTTATAGCCAGTTTTGATCATCTGCACATTTTGCACCAAATTATTTATTCTTCTAGAATATTTATGATTATTTCAGGTTGCAGGGATTCTAGGACAGGTTTGGAGCAAAGCTGTTTTCATATGCCATTATTCTGGAAACTGAATGTGTATTCCTGTCCTTTGTTTCCTTGTTATAGATCACTTCACAGTCTGTAAGAGCACTTCTTATCCTAGAAAAATAATAGGATTTTTCCTTTTAAAGAGCCTTTAATGAAGATTCTTCCAGATAGTAAATGTCCAGTGTACTAGATCATTTCTGATGCTTTCCTGTTGAGATTTTTTCGTTTCTTTTGTAAACTTATTAATTGTATATAATCTTTTATTATTGTGATTAAGCTTACTTTCTCTGGTGTTAGAAGTTATTTAAGCAACAGATATTTAACTCAGTAGAACACTAAACCTGTGATTTCTGTCAGTTTTCAATTAGAAGGCAAGATTTTCAAAAACAGCTACCAATTTTGGAGCCTTGACTGCACAGATGCAAACATAGGACACTTTAAAAGGGTAGCTCTTCAATGAACAGTTGTAATGCATCTCATCCTAAAGTACAATCATTAAAGACCCCTGGGTTTTTTTTCCCCACAGAATAAAGAGAGCTTAGATGATGACCTCGGTTGTAGAAGCCTACAGATATAGGGGGATACAGATATATCCCACCTTGCTTATCTAGACAGAGTTTGCATGAGGAGATAATATATTTGGGGCATATCTAATGCCAAAGCTATCAGCTTTCTTTTTGATGCTTAAAATGAATAAACAGATAGGAAAATCCGCAAGCATATGAAATTCGTGGGGTCAACTAAAGTCTTCTAGAAGTTTACAACCCTCTTGGTAATGTGTAAGCAAGAAAACAATGAGAGAAGAAAACTTGACATTATCTCATTTGACAACAGTCTTCTTGTAAACCTGTCAGGAATCCATGTATGACATTACCACTTCTTGGTAAACATTTTTTTATACTAAAAGCAGGGGGCTGCTTTTATTGTTCTTTGGGGGTGTGTGTTTTGTTCTTCAACTAAAAAATATGTTTTTTAAAGTTTCTTAAGGCTAGCATGGGCATGGAAGAGCAAATTCATCACCTCACATGGACTGCTTAATGCAGGCAATATTCTAAATAGCACTCAAGGGAAAGATTTCAGAAGTGCATTTAATTGCATTTTCCACTTCTTGCAACAGCAAGGGATTAAATTGAGACAAAATGTAATCGAACCAGCTCTTTCCTATCTGCTTAAAGAAATACAGGAAACTAACTGAAAACTGTGTTTATTAACTTGCTAGGAAAAAAAAAAAAAGCTTATCCAAAATTAATGAATTTATAAGCCTATTACTTCTCATGACTAATGGATACTTCTTCAGCTGGAATCTAAATGACTGTTATGAAAGGTTTATAAATGAGGACTAGAACCTACTGTATTTATTTACAAGTGTTTAATTCTCATAACTTGATGACGCTAAAGAAGGACATTGCAGCATACATGTGAAATGAGAAACAATTAGATATTGTATATTACTCAGGGATATAATAGGAGATGTTACTCAGTATTTGTATCTGTGAGAAATACTTGTATTCTACACTGCTCTAACACTTGCCTATTATCTTTGTACTTGCCAGAATGACAATTCTGCATGTTATTTCTGGAAGTTATCTTCTACAAATTATATTATTGTAAAAATCTGTATTTGTGTTGTTACTTACTATTTCTAGAAGATTTTTTTTCTGGGATAAACAGCAGAGGAATAAAATGTGCCTTTTCAGTCAAACAGTGACAATGATTGAATCCCCGTCTTCAATATGGGTATGTAGATACCTGCATGTTTCAAGATAACAGAACTTAATTGGTAAGCAGTTACACTCTCCACTATGAAGGGAATGATATGGAAAAAAAAAAAAAAAGAAAGAAAAAAACAAAGAACAACTATTTAAGGTTCCAAGAAATGTTTATCACAGATATTAACTTTATACTTTTCAAGGAATAGTGTTTTTAACATCTGTAGTCCAGTAAGAAATATCTCTAGATGTGTAACACTTGACTGACTAACCGACCAATCAAGACCATAATATTAAGGCAATAGCACATAAGTTAACAGAAATATTTCTAGGACTAAAGTGTTGTGTTATCTTGAGAACAAAGGTCATAGGAAAATATAAGGATGGTCATGTTGAATCAGATCAAAATGTCAGCAAGGCCAGAATTCAGTCTCTGCTTGTTGCCAACAGCAGAACAAATATGATAGTTATGTGGTCCCTTGTATGCCTTGTCCATTTCTGGCATTTTGTTGCTAAAGGAATTTTCAAGGCATGTGGAGAATTGGGCCTCACAGGTCTTGATAAATATTTCTTCCAGAAATTAATGTGACCTCTTTGCTTTTTGAGCTCTGTTCAACATGGGCCAAAGTCTCTTCCCGCTGCTTGCTCCCAGAAAAGTAGACACGGCATTAGTGGAAATTAGAAAGTAAATGACAACTTTCCTTGTATAACAGCAGTAAAAATATTAGGTGCATGGTAAACAAGCAAAGGAAAACCAACCTTTTGTACACATCTGTGGTGCCAGTCATTTGACATATGTTCCTCCTTGCCACCCTATACCACCCAAGAAAATTCTATGCTCTAGCATTTGGTTTAAGCAGCCTTTGCAACAACACTGGTTGACATGTATCCTTCTTGCTTCATATCTCTGTTGCATGACCAAGTACATTTCTGTTAGGTGTTACACTTTAGTAAGCACTTAACTTGCTCTGCTTTTAAACTTCCAGGCTTCCTACAGGTGATGAGGCCTCAACCCTTCTTCCTGAATGACTCTAAGCCCAAACCTTGACAGGATGGGCTAGCTAATTTTATAGTTTAAGTGGGAGGCTAAGTTTGATAGTTAGGCAGCTGGTCTTAACTACTTCTCACCCTCAGACATGAGCTGCTTCCATATCACTGGGGATGAAGACCTGTTCCTGATTCAGACATCAAACCAAACTCGAGATACCTTATTAGGTGTTGTCTATATGCTGATCTGCCATCTCTGCCTTAAACCTAGATGTTTGGATGGGCATGGCCTAATCCTTATTATAATAGCCTATCCAGTTGCTTTGCCTGCTATTTTACAAAAAGCCATGAAATTTTGAGAGTTGTATTTGACCTGAGACCTTACTACTTTTTTTCATTATTGCAGAGTCTATAAAGCCCTGATGTTCAAATCTTGAAATCAGTTGGTAATCACAATAACAAATATTTTGAAGAATCTTTCACTCTGATTTTTAGTCTTAAGAGAGATTCATTAAACACTAACTTGCAAAGTCCAATACATTTCTAAGGTGGCTTTTTAAAAATTATTTTATATTACAAGAGTTTTATTCTATGATCATGCCTTTTTTCTATTCTGATTTCTCTGACGACTCTATCTTCTTCACATATGTATAGCCTTATTTCTCTCACCCTGCCATCTTGTCAGTTTTAGTTTATCTTGACAATAACACAACTGGGAGCTACTTAGTGTCTGAAGTGAGAGAATGAAAAAATAAAGGCAGCTTTTAAACTTCTGCATTCAGCCTGCTCTACACTCTCTCCCACAGCTCTTCAGTAGGTTAGTTTCATTTGGTATTGAAAAATAAAATTAGGTGAACAAAGCAGCACCCAATTGGATTTTTTTTTTTTAGCACTAAATTAAATTACTCAGCTGATCAAATGAAGGAGGGACAGCTCTGGAAATTCAGGGGAGTGATTTAAAAAAAAAAAAAAAGGCCTGTCTGTTTAAAATGTAAGAGCACTAAAGCAAGCTTTTCTTCTATCTCTACCCCCAATTACTCTGTTATTCTGGTTATATTGTTTACTACAATATACCTCATTATATTGTTTAATACAAATGCACTAAGCAGTAGAAAAGAGAGTTTCTTGAGAGGTCTTGCATCAGTAAAGGTAATCTAGAGAGGCTGATCAACTGGAGCTGCCATGGGCAAATTAGAAACTAAGAGGACCAGGAGACTCCTGAATAAAAAAAAGAAGCTTTGAAACAAGGAGAGACAGCAGCTTTATTAAAAGTATTTAGCATATTCATCCTTACTCTTGTTCACAGTCATGATAGGGATCTACTTGAAGAGGAGTTTTAAACTGTGGTGTAGCCTGCTAATTAAATGTCCATACCCACATTCAGTCTTGAATTGCCTAATTACAACCAATCTCAAAAAAGTTTTGAATCCCCTTTATTTGGCTTTCTTAGTGATCAGTAAGACTTTATTTTTTGGCTTATTAATCTTAATTATGGAAGACACTGGAAAACCTTAGTAGTTGCATTGTCCTAAGTTGGAGCACAATATCCAGCAGAATTTTGGTGTCCAGGTTCAGTATGCAAATTACTTATTATTAGAGCCACATCACACTGAGCTGACTAAAGGAGCTGATGAGCTCAAAATGTACCATTTGTAGGGAAAGAGAGGGATTTTTTCAGTGTGTTTTCAATTGGATCACCCCTGTAATTATGGGATCTTCAAGCTAGAAGAAAGCTAAAGCAGGACCAAGGCATGCTGGACCACCTTTAGTAGATCTGTGTCCTTATATTCATCACAATGGGATTCACAAATGTGGCTTCTTTAGTAGACCCTGTATTAGCTTTCCAGATGTGAACTCTGGAGTAGTTTAAATCCCTGCATTCTCTGAGTTTAGGCTCTTTTTTTTTTAACAGAGTGAAATATATCTCTTTGCAACAGATTTGCAGTAGCCTTACAGGGGAGTAACTAGGGCATAAAGTAAAATGAGGGAATACTGGGAAGGCTTTGAATAAAAAAATAAAAAGTGAATTTTTATACTTTATTATTCTACCTTTCAAATGTGCATTGCTAAATGAAAAAAAAAAAAAAATCTGTATTTTCCCATTTTAAAATGAAGGATGAATTGCTTGAAACAAAATAATGTGGTAAAGAAAGTCAAAAATGAAAAATAACTTATAATGACTTCAAGTTCAGCTTTTCAGTTTCAAGATCTTTGATAATATGGCACATACGTGCCCTAAGTCTTTATAGGGAATCCTTTTTCTGTTGGATTATGTTAGAGAAATCATATGACCTAAATACACATCTGATTTAAGCAGATGCTTACCAAATTACTTGTGGTGTGCTTGTATGTGGTTCTCTGTGCTTTGAGTCCTTGTAGCAATAATTGCCTATTAATTTACATTTTTCCTGGTGTTAGGTTTCTGGGTTTTTTGTGGTCTTTTTTTGTTTTTTTTTTTTTTCTTAAAATGGAATTATAATACTGTGTGCTTGCTCTCTCTCTCTTTTTTCTTTATTCTTCCTCTCTGTTGGCCCAACCTCATGCACAATATAGTCTGAAAACCTCACAAGATTTTAGCACACATATCAGTAATTATAGTCTTTCATTCCTATACAACTGAAGAGAAATATGGATTATTTTAAAATTCTTTGTGTGTAGAAAAAAATAAAGTATTTCAATGCCCATTTTTCAATGTAGACTCTAACTGGACATAATAAAAACATGAGATTTGTGTACTGAAATTAATTACATCTAGCCATATCTACTTGCCTTGCCTTTCAAATTAAGGTTTGTGATAAATGCATACATACAACAGAGAGTCAGATAAAATGTTACAGCAAAGGTGCACAGAATCATAGAATGGTTTGGATTGGAAGGTGATCTTAAAGATCATCTAGTTCCAACCCCCCTGCCATGGCCAGGACACCTCCCACTAGATAAGATTGCTCGAGGTTCCCATCCAATCTGGATTTAAACACATCCAGTGATGGAGCATCCACAGTTCCTCTGGGCAACCCATTCAAGTGTCTCACCACCCTCACAGTGAAGAACTCCTTCCCAAATGCTAATCTAAATTTACCCTATTCTAGATTTAAGATATTACCCCTCATCCTATCACTACAAGCCTTTGTAAAAAGTCCCTTCCCATCTTTCATGTAGGCCCCTGTCAGGTACTGGAAAGCTACTATAACGTCTCCCTGGAGCCTTCTCTTCTCCAGGATGAACAGCCCCAATCCTCTCAGCTTGTCTTCATAGGGGAGGTGCTCCAGATCCCTGATCATCTTTGTGGCCCTCTTCTGGACCTCATCCATCAGGTCCATGTCCTTCTTGCATTGGGGGCTCCAGAGCTGGATGCAGTACTCTAGGTGAGGTCTCACAAGAGCAGAGTAGAGAGGGAGAATGACCTCACTTGACCTGCTGGCCATGCTAGCCCAGGATACAGTTGGCTTTCTGGGCTTTTGATTGAAAGAGAGACATTTATTGTCTGTATGACGACTACAGACTGGGACACACTACAACTAACTTTAAATCTCCTAAAGTTAGATGTCCAGGTTTGAACTACTCCCTGAAGATTTGTTTATAGTCAGCAAAGAATATCAGCCAGTCTTAGGCTGCAGTTTATCTGACCTCTTACATGTTCCTCCCTTGTGAATATTAGAATGATGTGAGCCACTCAGGTTTCTCATTCTCTCCATAAGGAACCTCAGATGACTATGTCAGGCCACAATACCTACCTCTGAGATGCCAGACTAAGATCCTCCATAATGATCCATCTTAAGTATACTGTTGTCATTTCTGGTCCATATTTTTTTTTCTCTCAAGATTTTCATGCATAAAGATCTACATGTATATGCCTCTGAGACATAGGAAGGATGTGGGAACTGACTCTGAATATGAAGCCCTGTAAACATTGATCTAATAATTGCTCGAGTAATTGCTAAGGTGGATAATAGATATTATCTGCTTGGGTGTTGCAGATGAACTAAGTGAAATTTGTCATATATTCATGCAGAATCTCTATTAGTTCTTCTGGAAGATATTTTCTATCTGAATAGTGGCAAAACATCAACAAAACTGTCTCTGAGTTCAGATACAGTGAATGCACTCAGAGGATTTTGTTGCAAATGAGCTTCTGAGGCATTAATGCAAAGAAGAGAACGATTATGGTGTCTTCAGTTTGTTTATGTTTCCTGGCCTGAATTTATGACAGCTGCCTGGAAACCTTCCACTGGGAAATGCACGTTCAACATTTCAAATGTTCCACCAAAACATGTCAAATTCTTCTAATTTCCCAATTGGATCCAGGAAAGTTTCTCAGGAAAAATCTGTTTGATTAGCAGTGGGCTTTCTTCTTCCTTGGCATTACCCACAGCAAGCTCCTGCAGTGCTAGGAACCTGGCAAGGCCAAGGAATGTTGCCTCCAGTGGAAACGTCCAGGTTTCTTGCTGTGTGCCCAGGCCACTGAGAGCCCTGAGGACCTTGGCTTGCCTTGCAGGTCCTAAAGTTTCTGTACTATAGGCTACATGGCAGAAATCCTGACAGCAGGCCAGCTTAGATTTGAGGAAAGTTGGAAAGGTGCACTGGAAAAAAAAATGAAGCAAACTTTATTTTTCCTAAAAGAATGGTATTCAAGAGTTGCCTTTCAAGGAGAAATAATTGTGTGCTGCTCAGAGGGCCTTCTGGAATGGATAAGAGGGGACAACTATTTAGCAGTAAGATTCAGGATGGTAAAAGGCTTTCTGAACAGAGATCTTGTGTTGGTTACAGTGAGGCAAAAGCTGAGTCCAGGCACTTGTATTTTGCACTTTTGTGACATACTTCTTTACCAGGTTATAATCATGGTCTGATTAGGGAAAAGTTGCATGCTTAGTGGTTTAATCAGTTTGAAATGATGAGCAATTCATTGCAGGTTTGGCTCATTTTGAATGAAACATTTTAGTAATTGGATGAGCTTCTCAGCTGACTTTACAAATGGAGATAAAACTGGTAGAGATGGTTGCTAGGACCTAAGTAAGGATCTGCTGCAGGCAATAATGGCTTACTCATTCCTGCTTCAGCTGGAAGAAGATGTACATTTACAATCAGCTGAAGGTCTTTTATATCAGTACAATTACATCACCACTGTAGAGGTTGGCATTGCAGTCATTTAATTAAATGCATAGTTAAAGGGGTACAACGTTTGTGGGCACTTAAAGCAATACTCTGCTACTACTAAGTTCAGGTGAGTTCTGGGGAGAATCAGCAGAGGTTTGAATAAAGTAACACACCTCCAGAGTCAGTGCAGGAATCAGTAATGAACATAGCAGAAAAATTTCAGGGAGATGCACCAGACAGATTGTGAAATACTGGCCAAATAAAATGCTAAGCAAAAGATGACAGGTCTTTTCTGGAAAGGTCAGGAAGCTAAGAATAAACTAAGGCTTTTGTGAAGAGGAAAACAGAGCTAGGAAAATTGGTGTGAGGAAGAGAGGATGAAGAGCTAAGAAAGTACATGCTATTCCCCAGTGTCTTCAGAGACAGGATTTTGTGCTGTACACATATTATAGCTCTACTTGAAATAGTTCCCTGGAGTCTGGGTTGAAAATGAAGATACAGGTTTCAAGTTAAAATGGATATGAAATGTTATTGCTTTGTAAATGAAAGCAAACGTATTAATTATATTGCAAACAATCAAATAATAATAATAAAAAAAGATAAAATTAACTACACATTCTCCTTTTTTTTTTTTTTTTTTTTGTTTCTGGGTACAGAATAATCCAATTACAAACATTTTCAAATTATTGGACTGAGCTGTTAGTGAAATGGGATGCATAATTTTCATACTATAAAGGAGTGTTGTCACTGTGGTCTTCATCCCTTTAATATCTCCTGTGTAATGATAAACAAAGATCCAAAGATGACACTAGCACTGCTGAAACATACAATATGGGTGTCTAATATAATTATAATTAACAGTTTCCATTCATTTGCAGAATATACCCTGATGGCACTGCTCAAGAGAGGGGGAGCATTAGTGGTAATTATGCTTTGACTTTGTAATGTTGGATTGAAGTGATGGTTTCTGACAAAACCAGAAATAAAAGAACGGTTGCTTCGAATAGTGTAACAACACTGCCATCTAACTGCTCCTACAGAGAATTACAAGTTATTAGCAGAGAAAAGTAACGGCTTTATGAATTTGCAGTCCTTGCATTTTTTACGGTGAGGGCACAAAGATAGCCTCTGTATACATATTTTTAAAATCAGGAATTACCTGATTTTATTTTTTTTTTTTCAAGGAGTAATAGCAAACCTTTGTACTTTGTATGGATTCGATTGTAAGAAATGAAAATTAATATCTCTTTGAATGACAGAGGGGAAGTTAAAACTGTATGGGAAATTTAGTTGACTTTGGAAAACTGCCTTTGCCTAGAGACAAGATACAAGACAGTTTGTATGCTGGAGGGCAGTGAAAAAACAAAGGAAACAACAGACTGCATGATCACGGGTATTTCTATATCAAATCACACAACTGGACCACCAGTTTACTACCTTGTACCTAACAAATGCTCCCAAAATGATGGTGAAAAATTTTTAAAATAAGAAACAGGAAACAACTGTCTCACAGACAGTGTCAGTCTGTAAGGTTCTGGTTTATCTTTATGCTCCTTCATGTAGATTGAGATGGTCTCTTTATTACTGTTATTTCACATACCATTAACACTGGTTCTTCCAAAAGTGACTTTCACTAGCAAATAACACTGAGTACTAAAGTTTCTTATTTCCATGCTCTAAACTTGATGTCATTCAAGCCTTGTTGGAAGGTGGATTTCTTCTCTATTCCTGATACCAGGGGCTTCCAACAATTCTTATTCTTGTGTCTGTATTTACTTTAATAAACTGTTTTAAAATATTTTTTCTTTCTGCCATTTCTGTTTTCCTAAAAATTAAAAATAAATGTGTGGCATAATCACAATAAATAATTCCATCATTTTATATAAAAAAACCAATGTATCCTTTACAACTCTGTTGTCTTGTTTTCGTTAGTTGAAATGGAACTAGGCATAAGATGGTTTCAAGTGATCCAAAGAAATGGGAGCTGAACCAGAGAGATCTATAGGAGAAGATCTAGAAGCAATAGACCTGAAAGAAAACCCAAATTAAATAAAAGTGAGTTAAGTTTTTATTTTGGTCTGAAGATCTTCTCCTAACAGTGAGTGTGGTTTAGGATCTTAAAACACTTCTGGAAAAACAAAAACAAAACAAAAAAACAACAACAAAACAAAACAAAAACAAAGAAACAAACAAAACCTACCACCAAACCTGCTGTTCTTTAGCAATATCTCCACAGGCTGTTGCAAAAGTGGAATACATGTATAGACCAGAGCTTTCTATCTTTACTTTTTGGATTGCTATGACGATTTTGAGAGCCAAGCCACTGTTACAGGGCTCTCTGCTCTTTAAAAGCCAAATGACATGAAAGAAAAAAAGTGCAGAACTGCTTTGCCTGTCTGTCATTGCTCTGCAATGCCTCACTCAAACCCCAGTAGAAGACAGAGAAAAACAAGTACTTTAGGCTGAATTATTATTAAATTAGATATTTTACTTGTGTAGAAAAGGTAATTTAAAAATCCATATAGATTTTTTTTGCAGGAATGTTCACTATGGTCACTGTCCAGAAGGCTGAAAAGACCACATGGATAATAAGCTATCTGCAGGCTCTTTGTGAGACAAAGTACATCTTTCAGCAGAAAGATTTTTTTCAAGGTTAGCTGCTCAGGACTTAATGATATGAAATATGTAATTTAGAAGCATGGACATGGTTTCATCTAGTTTGTCTCATGACAAACAACATAATATAATAGTCACCATGGAGATATTTTTTTCTCCTTTATGCTTACAGATATTCTCCGCCTGCAGTAGCTGCTTCAGAAGAGTTGATGGAGCAGGCTAAGTTTCTGATTGCCACCTGGTGGCTACTGAAGAAAATAAATTAGTTTATGGAAGCTCCAGGATTATTAAGAAATAGCAGTACTGAAGGTGCTTTAGTTAAAAAAATAAATAAATAAATAAATAAAAAAATCTGGAGATTCAGGAAAATCCAGCTGAAATTATGCATAGAAATGTATGCAAAATTTTCATTCATTCTTTGCCTCACATTTCATTATTTAACAGATGGTTTAAAAAAAAGAATAATTAGTTAAAAGGGAAGCCAATACACTGAACAGAGGAGCTGAGATCCAGCCAATAAGTGATTCATGAAAGGCTCCTGAACTACCTTCTATCAACATACATGGGCAATTTTTTCTTTAGAACTGGAACTTGTTTGGAGTGAAACTTATGTATAAACAGTAGAACTGTTTATAATCAAAACAAACAACAAAATGCCTTCAAAGTTCATTTCCTGTGTTAGGTGTTTGTCCTACATTTACAGCTAGACTCTAGGGGAACTTCTGTTATGGAGATAATGCTCAGAGCAAGCAAAGAGCATATGTTGTCAAGATTAAAAATACTGGATTATAAATCTTCCTTCTCATTTCTTATGAACTTAGAATCCTTGACTGTTCAGGATTACTGTAATGAAAAAGTGAAAGAAATTGCATTATCATGTCACCAGTAAATGCCAAACTTTTTCAAGTAACAGGCTAATGGTACTTTAACAGAAAATAAAATTTGTGACTCTGGGATCACTATGCCATTTAAAAATATATAGAACTGGTTAATTTATTTTTTCTCCCTGTGATTTAAAACAAACAAATTTAAAAAAAGTATTTGAATAAAGAAAAATTATGAATACAAAGTAAAATGTTGGGATTTGGAAATCCTGTGCCTCATAGTGGATGGAATGTCCGACTCGGTCTTCCTCTTCTCTGAGCCAGGTGTCCTGATCAGGCACATTCTTGGAGGATCACCTTTTGGAAAGAGGAGGTAATGAGTCATGAAGTCCCTGGATGTGATGGACAGTGTGAAACGTTTCGCAGCAAGATGTTGATAGTTGGAGAAGTAAAAGGATATGAAGAAAGCAAATTTATTTGCACTCTTGACTATGTCATTCTTGTTTCCAGGCTGTCTCCTTTTCTGTCCCCATTAATTTGGAGCTAGAAATGTGTCACACATGGCAGCAAAAGAACAAAAAGAGCTGGGGGACTAGCCTGAAAGTGAGGGCACTCTCATGAAGGATGCATATCTCAGAAAGAAATTGAACCACAATCATCCCCATTCTGTATACATTTATTCCACTTTACTGAAAGAAGTATGAGAGTGTGCAGTAGCACAAGGAGTGCAAGAGGAAGGAAGATGAGAAAGAAAGGACTTAACTTCCTCCCCCAATATCATAAAGATTACTAAATCTCTGTTCCCTCATTTCAGTTCAGTCCTTGGGTGTATGGAGAAAAAGTAGGTATACCTCACATAAGGAGAGGAATTATATTTTATATTCTTGCATGTATTCTTCCTGCAGTGTTGACTATGGTGTCCAAATCCTGCGGAGAAAAGTATTTTAAGAATATTGAATTCTTATGGATATGGAGAATAGGGGAGGTTTATATTTCCTCTGACTAGCTTAAACAGTTTTCTGAGTATGTTTAAATTCAATGAAGAGCTTTATTTCCTCACATATTTTATAGAGCCTATTAACCTGACTTAGAGCTGTAGATTTGTAGAGCTGATAGGAGGTGTCAGGTGGGCACTGCAAGGTTTGATTTGCATTAAATTTATTTGTTTATTTAATCCATTACGCATTTTATTTAGGATAGAAATTTATTTATCCAGTTTTAAAATATTGACACTTCAATGACATCTCCTAAGGACTGAAATGAGATCTGAATTATAAATTAAACAGAGCATCAACACCTAAATGGCAATTCTGATTACCAGATCAGAGAAGAAGAGGTTGTTCAGCTCTAGGTCTTTGATTCAATTGCACACAATACAGCATCTGGAAGAGAAATTCAGTTCCAAGTTTTGAAATGCTAAGATTTATTAAGAAAGAAACTGCTCAGACTCTGTGGAACATTTGTTTCATGTCCATCTTTGCTTTAAACAAAATATGTGTAAGTTCAAAGTCGGAATAGATTGGTGTTACTGCTGAACTCAGTGCTCTGGCTGAAGATGAAGAAAGAATTCATAATTGCTTTCCTATGGGTAAATTTTGCCCCAGATTCTCTGCTTCTGGAAGATATTATATCAACATCCATGACACCTCATATAATAATGATAAACAGAACAAAAACACCCCAAACCCCATGAAACTAATGGAACCTGGAAAGCCTCCATAGAGCAGCTGTGGAACTACTTCTTAACTGTAGCAGGATTCCTCTTGCTCGGTATATCAGGCCCTTGAGTAACTAGAAATTTCCTACACCTACAAGTAGAAAATTAAAACCTTAATGAAGCCAAGAATGACATGCTGGGATTATGAGGGCAAAAAGTTCCAGAAGGATTTATTGCAGAGAAGTCAGAGTAACTTTGATTCTATTATATTCTGTCAAAATATATGTGCAACTGGATTTAGGACCTAGAGGATTTGAGGTGTATGGATGCCTCAGTACTGAACCAATAACAGTGCCAACTTCTTTCCATTTCCCTAAAACATGAGATAAACTTCCAGGTTTTTTAAGTCATATGGTTCTGAACTGAATGTGACATAGCTTTCATGTATTGTCTGATATTCCAAAACACTTGGGATTTGGATGTAGTTTTACATACACATTCTGCTATTTTGCTGGGCTTTTTTTGACATCTCTGTGCGGAAGTCTTGATTTTTTTATATATCTGTCACAATCAAAAGACATCTTAAAAAAAAAAGTATTATTTTGATAAAATAGGAATATACATTGCTCCACTAACTGATATAAAAAGAAGCCATATTTGATTTGAAGCTGACACTGATTTTTCCTTGTGTGAATATATTGATATGTATAATAAAATTAATATTGACAAGAAAGGTGTATTTTTAATATGGCATAATTTGAGTCATTCTAAAGTAAGTTTGTTATGATTCCTTGCTATTGGTTACACCTAGTTCTTACTACAACAGCTTTACAGTATTCTTCTATCTAGTTAATTTATCAGACTGTGTTCCTTTTTTTTTCCAAATATGAAAATCTTGCTGCCTCAGAATAAGGTCTAGTACACTCATTTGATGCAGAGTTGCAACATGAATTATATATTTTTAAGATAATAAACAGGTTTTTTTATCTCAGAGCAGTGTGTTATCAAGGACAAGAGTCATCTTATGAAAAGAAATGATTATTCAGACTAGTCTGGATAAGTTTTAGTAGTAGCAGATGATGCCTTTAAAATGATGGAGGAATATAAAATTACAAATAATTTCCATAATGACAAAGAAATACTAAGTTCTGGTTTCTTTGGAAAGTTTTGTTTGTCACTTTTAATTTTGTTCTTACATTCTAGACTCTCATTTGTTAATGTGCCAGACACATGCTTCCACTTGCCTTTTCATTGCTACACAAATTGTATTATTAAATTTTATACAGAACTTTGTGCCTATGCCTAAAAGTCCTTCTCCTAGTTTCTGACAACATACCCCTGTACTACATTCAGCTGTACCTCCATTTTTAGCTATTTCTGAAATCTGTATGTTTTTCTGAATTTAAGCTTTCTTAGAATCCCTGATTGATTTACTGGGAACAGGGGAAAGCCCAGACAATCCATAGTTTCTATAATAGTAGAAAAAGTAAGTCTTGAAATATTTGCCTAGGGATTTTTTTACAACCTTACCTACTACACAGGAAATGGGGATACAGATCATACAAAGCCTGTAAAAAACTTTTCTATGAAACTTCATAAGCAGGAATACCTGTGTCTCCTCTTAGCAGGACAGGAAAAATCATAGGAATGCCGCTGCTGGTAGCTTTCTAACATCTTCTAAGGAAGCCAATACTTCTCTGTAGTATTTGAGGAATAGCATAAGTGAAGTAAAATGCCTAACTATATGTATTACTTTGTTTTAATTGCCCATGTAACAAAAATTACCTGTTAATCTTTATTAAATCACTGTTAGATTAAAATAATGTTGAAATGAAAATGTCAATACATTTGACAAGAAGAGGTATACTCCCATTCTGGAAAGAGAAAGATTTTCTAAGAGTGCAAATCTCTCAAGCCCTTGGACCTCAAGGCAGGGAATAAGGCATTGAAGTCCACCCATCATATGTGTAGATCACATTCAAGGCAACCTGAGGAACCTTAACATATGTAAGTCTATGGGACTTGATGAGCTGCATCACAGAGTCCTCAGGAAATTAGCAGTTGTAGTTGTCAAACAGTTCTCCATGGTAGTTGAGTAGTCATGGCAGTCAGGTGAAGTCCCCAGTGTCTAGAAAAAGGAATATGTCACACCCATTTTAAAAAGGGGTAAAAAGGAGGGCCCTGGGAACTATCAACCAATCAGCCTTACCTCTGTGTCTGTTAAGTTCATGGAACAGATACTCCTGGAAGTTGTTAAAACATGTGGAAGACAGGGACCTGATTCAAGGTTGTCAACATGGTTCTACCAAATTATGCCTTACTAATCTAGTGGCCTTCCACAATGGACTGACTGCACCAGTGGAAAAGGGAAGAGCTACAGATGTCACCTATCTGGACTTCTGTAAGGCCTCTGATATTGTCCCACACAACATTCTTGCTGCTAGTTGGAGAGATATGGGTTTGATTGCTGGACTATTAAATGGATAAGGAATTGTCTGGATGGCCATGTCCAAAGCCTTACAGTCAACAACTCAATGTCCAAGTGGAAAGCAGTAATGAGTAGAGTCTCTCAAGGGACTGTACTGGGACTGAATCCATTTAATATCTTCATCAATGGCACAGCAGGATTGAGTGTACCCTCGGCAAGTTAGTGGCTGACACCAAGCTGAGTGGTGTGGTATGTTAGAGGGAAGGAATGTCATCCCATATGAACCTCATTTAGATAAACAAGGCCAAGTGCAAGATTCTGCACCTCAATGGGGACAATCCCCAGTATCAATGCAGGCTAGGGGATGAAAGTCTTGAGGGCAGCTCTGTAGAGAAACATTTAGGGGTATAAGTGGCTGAAAAATTGGACCTCAGCCATCAATGTGTGCTTGCAGCACAAAAGGACAACCCTTTCCTGGGCTGCATAAAAGGAAACATGGTTGAGGATGGTGATTCTCCCCACTCTATTCTCATGAGATGACACATTATACTGCATCCAGCTCTGGGTTCCCCGGTACAGGACAGACATGGAGTGGGTTCAGAGGAGGGCCACAAAGCTGGTCAGAGAAATTGAGCACCTCTCCTATGAAGAAAGACTATGAGTGTTGGGGTTGTTCAGTCTTGAGAAGGCTCTGAGGAGACATTATTGTAGCCTTTCAATATATAAGGGAGGTTTATATGTAGATTCGAGAGAGATTTTTTTACCAATGCCTGTAGTGACAGGACAAGGGGCAACAGTTTTAAGGTGAAACAGGGTAGATGCAGATTGGACATGAGGAAGAAATTTTTTACAGTGAAGGTGGTGAGACATTGGAACAGGTTACCCAGAGAAGTTGTGGATGCCCCATCATCAGAAGTGCTCAAGGTCATGTTGAACATGGCTTTGAACAACATGACCTAGTGGATGGTGTCCTTGCCATGACAGAGGTGTTGCTCAAGATGATCTCTACAGATTCCTTTGATCCCAAACATTCTATGGTTCTGTGAAATGCTCAGGGGATATTAACAAGGAGGGATAGTAAGCAAGAGTGCACGGAACAGGACTGAATGAGCTAAATGGGTAGAACTGATGCACACATGCTTGGAAAAATCTTTGCTTGCTTTGGTAAATGTGTTTACTTTTGAAGAACACAGTCTGTCGCTTTCGGTCTAGAGTGTAGACTAGTGTAGTCTTGTGAAGCTTTATTAAGAAAAGTGGAATAAGTCAATCTCAAAGTAAAAAAAAAAAAGATGGAAAATATGTTGAAAAAAAAAAAGCAATACAGGATTCTTGAAATAAGATTACATGTATATCAGAAGATTAATGACTTTTACTCTGGTTTACACATACTCTGTTTCCTTATTCTTATCCCCACGTGAATAATGGGCAGACAGAGGAAATATTTCATTCTCTTTTCAGAATGGTTTTCTTGAAGTAGGAACCATACTTAACTGGCATTTATTTTATATCTGGTGAAGTTACATAGAAACCTTGATCTTGTTGCAGCTGGAGGGAATTTGACCACAGGTTGAAAATTAAGTGGAGGTCTCATGTCTCCTACGAAGCCAGTGGCCTAATGACAAGCTGGCATTGTGGGTCCACTGGTTTTAATCTACTGAGTCAGTGAAATTATTGTCATTCATAAAGTCCGAAGCTGTTCATGGTGGGGAAAATCTGTTCTCAAACCATTCTCACATGCAAAAGGAGTTTATAAGAAATCTGTATGTTGAAATAGAACAGTCACAGTGAACTTCATTCATCTCTTGCATGCACCTACCTGCTATGAGACAGTCAAAAAGGTGAATGTCAGTAAAGTGTGGGTAGAGATCTCACATAGGTTACAGGGCTGTGAGGAAATTGTGAGACTTTTAGCTTATTTCCTCATCATATTTATGGCTCAGATTGTTAGAAATGAGTTTTTATTTTCACCTGTTTGCTGCAGTATCTTTTGCTAGCTTTCCTGTATGTGAAGCTCATCTTCTCAGGAGGCTCAGCATTGATTTACACAGGCATGTTTTTATAATTTATTGTCACACAAAATAGTTCCTAAAATATTGGCAATCTGGCTTGTAAATGTCTCTGTACTTACCTGTTTGAACTGCTGTCTTGTTATTAACCCCTTTTGAGAATAATCAATCCTTGTGTGACCGAACAAATACCTAACATCACTTACTAGTTGAGATCCTTGTTGTAAACTATATAGGTAAGATATGAACACATATTTTTGTAGATGTCACACCACTGAAATTTGATGAACGCATGATCTAAAAATTAAATTGTTTTCTTTAGTGGGTATTATTTTTCATTTCTTCAAATTTTATTCCCTTCATAAGAAATCTGAGACAAACAACTGTAAAGTACTGATGCTATGTCATATAGTACAGCCTGGAAAAACAGTTGAATATGATGAAATTATCTTAATCTTTATATTTTGGTCAGAGGCATTTTATGAAATAGGTTGTTGCAATCCAGGTCAGAACACTATTTTTTTTAAATTTATTTTTTCTTGCTGTTGTTGTTTTGTTTGCTTATTTGTCTTTCTTTTGAGGAAAGTGGAAAGTTGTTCAAATTTAATTATTATCTAAAATCATTATCCCCCCCCAACACCTTGGGTTTAATTTCATTCACAAATTTCTAATACCCAAAAAGTCAGACTCACTCTTTGCATCTTTAAATTTATTCTTAGTAGAGCAATATTTTTAGTATTTTTTCACAATCTTCAACAGTTGCTCCTGTCATTTTGAAAACAAGTTTTTTCTGTAAGTCATTGTAATAAATTATTTCATCAAAGTTCTCTGTAAAAAATTAAAGATAGTATTAGTTGCTTAACTAAAGTTGCTATAATAATACAATATTTAATATATTATTACAATTTACATTTTTCTTTTTTTTTCTCTTTTTTCTTTTTTCTTCTTTTTTTTTTTTTTTTTTTTTTTTTTTCTTTCAGGTCCACTTTTCCCTCTTTTTTATGTTTATAATCATATTGTATTTCATATAGTTAAAAAACCCTGTTTCCATTTTAGCCCATTTCAAATAAAATCCAGTCCTTATCTCTGAAGAAAGAAAGAAAAAAACATAAAAAAAGGAAGGAAAAAACCAACCAAACAAAAGAAACAAGATTAAACACAGTTAATTAAATTTGCTTTTAACATTAGCTTTCTGTTCATACAATTTGGGAATAACAGAAGAATAGAATAATTTTAATAGCAAATCTATAAACATAAGTATGTAATTTGTAGCTGCATAGTTCATTATGAATCTTTAAAAGGCCAAAAATCTGGTTTTGAAGAAAAACAGAGGAAAACAAGCAAATGAAACGAAGCAGCTTCTGAAGAACTACATAAATAAACTGTCATTGAGGGTTAATAATAAAAAATACAGTAATCAGAATTTAATTTTTTATTTGTAGGAATGAAAATAATGTCAATTTTTTTCACTATTTATTTTTTGTATTTATAATCCTGTGTAAGTTTTTGCATATTCAAACCCTGAATGAAGCTTGTTAGGTTTCAGAAAAAGAAAGGTCTATCAAATCAAAGCTCAAAGCTTTGGCTCAACATGACTTTTGCATAGAGCTGCAGCTAATTATTTGATCAACCACTTGGACAAACCTTTGGAACATTTCAGTCTTTTACCTGTTCACATGTTTATTTATCTTATCCATGTGAGTTTATACGTGCTCAAAGGGACTTGGGTTTTTCAGTAGAAGGACTTGCAGTGATACTGGTAGATTTTAATCCATGACATTAATTCTACTTCCATCTAAATGAAAAACATGAGCTCCATGGAATTCAGTGGACTTGTGGACTACTGATGGATAGGAAAGTGATGGGAGAACATCTCCCTGTGAATGAAGAAAAAAGTACATATTTGTAATTTTGTTGTTGTTGTTTTCTCCTGCATTTGTAGCAAATATAAAGCAGAAGAACTTTGCATCTTATCAAATGTATTTAATTTTTCAGAGGGCTACTAAGGCAAAAATATGTTCTAGGTCAGACTGACCACTCTGTCAGGGAAACAGAAAGATGGAAAGAGGGAAGGAATGGGAGAAAAAAAGAAGACAATTTGTTTATTTTTTTTCTCCTGTCCTTGTTTTTACTGGGCTTCTCCAAACCCCTCAAAAACTAATGACTATTTTTCCCACTGTTCACAGGCCTGATATCTTCCAACAGATGTGGCTGCTCCACGTTATTTTCAGAGTTTTCCTAGAAAGCTGATTAGTAGCTGATGATAGTTAAGTACCACTACCATGTAGGAACTTGGTCCTGTAAAGTGCTAGTTGCTCCTCACCATCAAATGAAATAACCAAAACTGAGCACACTTGGTTGAAATCCTGTATTCCCTGTGCAAATTATAATAAATGCTGTCAAAATTACTTAATGCTACCAGGTTATTGACTGCTTAACATACAATCTGTCAATATTCCTCAGAGGAGGAGAAGAGCATCTCTCTCCCACATATGTCCAGTAAACAGATCCTGCATATTTTTGCTAGGCCAATTAATAGTTCATAAACTTGTGTCCACTGGAGCAACACTAGAAATAAAAACAGATAAAAATAATCATTTTTCTTTCTCATTCAGTAAATAGCAGGCTGCTGATTAGAGAGAGGACTGATGTTCATTCACAGGAAACTCAATCATTGCATTCTAGCTGGTATAGGATTATTAGTCCATCCTCCATCCATATTTCACATGAAAAAGCTGGTGTAGGAGTCTAAGACTAGTAAAAAACTTCAGAAATATGAATCCCTGGTGGAGATAAATACTTCCCAGATGCTCAGAAAATTACTTTAAGAGGGCAGGGTTCAAATAAGACTATCCTGTTCAGTGTCAACCACTGGCTTAGGTGGCATGTTCCTCAGTTGATTCTCTTTTTATATCACCAACTCCTATTTTCTATTACACTTCATGCAGCTTAATTCAGAGGTTTATATTAATGACTTAGAAGATATATAAAAATTCAGTGCTGCAATGCTCATTATTGTCCTGACTAAAGATACACTGAAATAAATCTTGCAGCAGTGTATGAAGACATTATTTCCCTCTGTTGCCTGCTTTAGCCCTCTGAGAGAAAGTGCTCCTTTCTTTAATTGTCCCCACTGCTAAAGACTCAATGGAATGGTATGTGTGCCTGTGTTACAGATGTCCCAGTTGGCAATCTAGTCTTCACCCAGACACTCCCCATTTTCCCATTTTGCACAGGAGTGGGACATCACATCTGCTTATCCTATTCTGGGACAATAAATCCTGGCAAAAACATATGGCGAGGCAGCTGGGAGGGGTAATGTTTGAACTGCTGCAGAGATATTTGACAATGATTCATTGACAAACCTCTTGTCCCTTCTGCTGAGATTGTCCTTAGTGTGAGAAGAGCAAAAATATTTGAAGGTATACACAGCTGGTAAAATCTTTACCCTTACTCAGAGGGCTTGTGACAAAACATGCCTATCATTTTGATCCTAGTTCCATGGTTTGGAGAGTTCAGTGCACGCATTGCATTTAAAACACACACCAGTGGTTCCTCTGACTTTTGTGACGGGGCCTGATATTAAAGGCATGAGCAGGGAAAGCACAGTCCCCTTCTGAAGAGGAAACTGAGTCACTGTGTATGTCCAAGTGATGAACATAGAGAACGAGAGAGCCTAGAGACTGGATTGAAATGCTGAAGTGTAGTCAGCACTTTGAATGGAGGTTCTCTCTTAGGATCCACGACTGAGACCTCCTGTGCCACTGACACCTGCTGGAACTGCTGGGATGGGATGTGTGCTGGGAACTTCCTGCAGAAGTCAGGAATTTGTATTAAGTTCAGAATAATAGTAATAAACTTACAGGAAGTAGAATGGTGGAATGAATAACCAAATAGGTTCCTTCCCCAATTTTTTTTTTTTTCTTTTCTTATTACAAAATATATTTCTGCTGCTGAAATTCTAGAAATTCACACACCACAGTAAGGAATTTACATACAGTAATTTTGTCCTATTTTATAGGTCTTTTCCTTTGGCATTTTTACTCTAGAGTATGCTGTATTTGTAATAATTGTGGAGAACATATATTTGTGTCTCTTTTAAAATAGAACTATTTCTATATAGATCTACACCTATGTATACATTAAAAAAAAATCTGTTATATTTTGAAGAAATATAGCTTGTTTCTCAGATGGGTTTTCCAAGTTGATTGAGATCTAATTTTCTTCTTCTTTTTTTTTTTTTTTTTTTTTTTTTGTTTTGTTTTTTTTTTTTTTTTGTTTTGTTTTGTTTTGTTTTGTTTTTTTGTTGCATCACTCAGTGTAGTTCTTTCTCTGTTCTTCCCCCTTCAGGGACAGATCAAGCTTGTTAACATTTGAAAAAAAATGCTGGAAAATACTGGAAAACTCAGAGGTGTTCAGTAAACATGGTTGCTCAGAGTTCTTGCAGAAAAGGTAATTAAATCTTTCAATTGAGATGGTATGCACTGCAGTCCTATTTGCCATCCGAAAATCTCATTTTACCAGTAACTATCATATTTAGAACTGAACATATTATTTTCCCAAACTTTCTGATAATACTGTTTCCTGACAGCTGCTGACAGGTGATAGAGACTCTTTTTACTTCAGAAAGGCTATTTAATTTAATTTTCTCAGTGAAGAGGTTTCTGTTAGTTCATCCTCTGTGTTCCTAGCTAAATTTTGAAACCACTCCTTCACCAAACTAATATAATAGTAGACAACAATAATAAAACAGAACCATTCACTATTGTCAGTCTCTTTTTAAGACTCAGTTGGGCAGGACTGAACCGAGTGATCCTCTGTTGATGCACTATGCCCATGGACAATTCCTGAGACTATGGGACAACAAATTGAGACCTATGTGCTACAGTGAGCTTTTGTGGGTGCATGCCTGCTCCTGTATCGATGCCCACTGAAATGAGCATGACTCTGAGCCCAGCTCGAAGCTTGCCTGTGCAGGGCTTATCATGGGGCTGTAGCACTGATGAGATATACAGTGAAAGCTGCGGTAAGGACCAGGCACCTTCATAGACCCCTTGCTTAGGTGACTGTTTACATATATTTTGAAATTTCCTAAGACAAATTTGTTTCACTTTCCTTAAAGCTACCTTTACTCCACAAATGAGTTTTGTTTGTGCTTTGGATAGTCACTTAAGACAGGTTTCACTGTGTGATTTTGTGTGCATGTACCTAAGCTGTCTTCAGCTCTCACGATAAGCAGGTATCTTCTGTGCAAAGAGGCAATGCTTACAAAAAGGACATTCATTATCATAACAAATACAGAGAGAGTAGAAGACAGTGTCCTCGTCCCTCACTTTTTAATAGAAGAGTATAAGTAGATAAACTGAGAGCCACATCACATACCAGATGAAACTTGACATCTTTGCTGTTTGAAATACAGCTCTCATTCTTTCTCCTTTAAACACTTAGAATAATATTATTTTTCACCCTCAAGAAGGAATTTCTTGAAAGTTTATGTTTGGTTTGTATCTATTGTTCCACAGGTTCTTTGGCAGCTGATGGCTTGGTTTCATAATTTGTAGAACTAAAATTTCATTCTAACCTTTTGTTGTTTTTTGTCGTTAAATTATGGCATGCAGAAGGACAGCCTTCACCTGTTACATTAAAAAAAAAAAAAAAAAAAAAAAAAAGAAACCTTCCTTTTAATGAAAAAAAAACATCAGTTTAATGTATTACCAAATGCAATGCAAAAAGGGATAATAAAATGCCCTGGTTTTTGTT
>JANIJG010021804.1:35510-52224 GCA_024611175.1 Megaceryle torquata
TTTTACCTTTTTTGGTGTTAATTTTTGTTTGGTAGTTTTCGCTATGTCGGGGGAGCATAGCAGTCATTCCTCTATTAGAAACTGACAGGGCATAAAAGACAGGACTATCAGATGAACACACACAATGACTAGAAATATATGGACAGAGAAAAGACTTAATTTAGCTTTGAGAAACTGTCCCCAAAATAAAATCCTGTATTAACAATTGCAAAAAAAACCAAAACAAAACCAAAAAAAGGAACTTCAAACATTAAAACACAGTGTATAAAATGGTGTGAGAAATTTAAGTCACCATACAGCCTTTTAGTCAATAAAAAGCTGTGATCATGTGTCCTTGTTCGAGTAGTGGCCCATTCTTTTCATTTTACCCAAAAGGTCATTCAAGAAGAGATCTGAGGGTAAAACACTCAGTCCTTGCTCTTTTGGACTGCAGTCATTTGGGCCTGTTGTGTTTCTGTCATATAAGTTGAATCCGCTCTTTTATTCCTCATTGGTTGAATTATCTTCTAAAGTTGTTATGCCTCCAAAGCCCAGTCCTGTTGAGTTCTGTGCTGCTGAGACTGTAAGGACTGTATGTAAGAGAATTAATACAAGAACACACAGTTTAAGTCTGCTGTTACACAGTCTTGATGCTGATGAAACTGTGAGCGATGTCCTGTGACACATTGTTGAGCCACTTGTTTTTATAGTCCCTTTGGATTGATGATCTGATAATAGTCCCCATCTGACATCACAGCATTCTGGTTCTGCATTGGTTGGATAGTTTTCATAGAGCCCTGTAGGGTAAGCACAAGAAAAACTAATCAGGCACAAAAAGGTTGGCAGAAATTGGTAGCTCAAAGGAATAGTTGATAATCTAGTCTAAGATACTGAATCCTCATCTTTGGGTGAGCCTGAGGCCCTCGAAACACTTGCCATTTTGTATAATTAGAGCTGCTGAGGGAAAGGAAGCAGCATTAAAAGATCATTCAATGGATGTATGACACTGAGCATGGTTGTGTAAAGAAAAGTCATTAAAAAGTAATTACTAATATTTGAACGATAAAAATATTTGATTTTTTTTTTCTTTTATGGGAAGCAAAAACTAATGACATAATAGCTAATCAAACTGGACATTTTCACAGAATTTGAAAGGATCTTGAAACTCTTCCTTAGTCTTGAGAACACATGTTGGTAATATCACTGTCCATTGAAAGATAACAAAAGATAACAAACAATCGATATTATTGATTGTTGATATAATTGACAATAGTTACAATATTTATTGTCAAACTTATATAGATCCAGCAACTTCACAGAGTTTCCAAACAGAGCTGTTCAGATTCTACTTGTTTACCCTGCTTCAGCTCAGTTCTTCCAGCTGGAATGTTCTCTTCAGCATATCCCAGATGTGAGAACAATCTTTCCTTGCATTTTGGAACTTGTGGACAGTTGTTTACTGCAAGCAAAATAAAGCAGTCATATTGCTACCATCACATTTTCTAAGACCCACCTTTTGCTGTTCGTGTGCTTGAGTTTGTTTTTAAATATGGGAATATTCAGGAAATGCCTCCCAAAGCAGGTACTTGTATTATCTGTTATGTGACTACAGTAGCAGTAATTGAAAAGTCACAGAGAATGGTTAATGTTTTGATCTGACTGAGGCTTGTTTACTACTCAAACTATATTTCCTGTTTTCCTTGTTATAGAAAAACCCAGACTTCCTTCGAAATCAAAGCTTATATATACAAGCTGTCAATCCAAAGGTATTTAAACAGTTTATATGCATTTACTGCATTATAAATAAATTGAAGGCAGCTTCACATTCAAAACTGCATTGAACTTGTTCCTTAATTCAAAATTGTATTTCCTCTTTATTTCAATTCAGTAATTGAATTTAGGTTTTGAACTTGCAGTCACATATTCAATAATTAATTAATTACAGAACCACTGTTCATATGACAGTTGAAGAACATTTAGATATATTCAATCAGAGCTTTTGCACTGAAATAATAAAACTTCATGGCTGTGCTCCACCACGTACTTGTTTGTAGCCATAAGTATCCATTCTGATACCTTGGATCTAATCAGTCCATCTACTCACTCAGAGGCTGACAAACCCATGACTTACCAGAAACCCTGAAAAGCTGGTTACATCAGCAGTGGAAAAACAAGGAGAAAAAAATGTCTGTTCATTTATCAAAACATTTTACAAGGACACAGATTTTGGGATAAGAAATAAAAAGGATATCTTTACCCACCTAATCAACAAGGTTTTCCTCTTCCTCTTCTGTCTTTGTAGTTCAGTTTGTAAATATCTTTGCTCTGTATTACTTGGATATTTGCTAATTTTATTTTTCAGACTGACTTACCAGATGTTACGGAGTTAAAACCTATTTCACTTTTCACTTAAAATGATCAGCTCTGGATCTCTGTTTCCCAAATTTTCCCAGCACTCAGCTATATTTTACAAGCAGAAAACTTAGTCCATATGGAGGTTCTCGGACCTTGATCTTAATCAGAGATCTAGAACTTGGCAGGCTACTTTTTGTTATCAAACCACTTTCCAGACAGATATGCTATCATTCACTAAAATAATGTAAAAACTATCTGGGTTTTTTTTGTAACTGGATAGTCTTTTTCAGATGCAGATAACATTTACTGGACAGCAGTTATAACTGTAGGGAGTGTGTGTTACCAATGCTGATGCAAAAATTAAGGCTACTCATTTGGCTGAGATTATGTGAATGGCAACATGTCTGCAGATAAATCCTGTGTATCTACTCAGCTGAATCATACTGAAAGAAAAAAGGAGTGACAGCATGAGCATTGAATTCACTTTGTGTGGAAACAGCTTTGGGGGAAAAGCAGCATACTGCAAACAAGTCCTTATAGAAGAATTAAAATCACAAAGGCTGTTTATGCATGCATATTCTGCTGAGCAGCTAGATCACCAGCTAACTCAGAGAATGCTGTGGTTTCTAACTGAGCACTTACATTCCTTTTGCACAGGAATCAGCATTCAAAAGAGGTTGTTGCATTTCCACATCTCACCCCAACACTGTCAGGTTGTGTCATGCTTGTAGCTGGATCTGTATTTGCAGCATTTGGTCTGTCTTGGCCCACATCTTGGTTTCTTTGCTACAGAAAGAGCTATGGAGCCATAGTATTCTGCATCAAAGGAAACTAATTTGGTTAATACATTCGTTGTTGCTGGATAATTATTTTGGAAAGTTACAGAAATAACGCACATCTTAAGGATTGTTATGGTTTTTCCTCATTTTCTTTCTGTAGAACTCTAAAATGTGGTCCTTTTTGACATAGATTTCTGCTTATTTTGAGAGGCATACCAAGCTCTTCTGCTTCAAAAAAGACCATGAACTAAAAGAAGAAACCGGATAAGTGGATGTAGTATACCAGAAGTTTTGAATGCTTCATTTTATTGTGAAGCCTAAAGTAAATAATGTCTGCCAAGAATTATCCCTCCATTAGTGACATCATTGAATCAGTGAACACCAACACCCTGCATGACATTTCTCTTTCTAAGGACTAATTTCTGAAATTTCAATATTAACATTTTCCAACTATGGAAGTCAAGAGAACACATTAGATATTACATAACTGGATTTCACTGCTTGCATACATCTGCTCAGGAAGCCAGTGCTCTTTGATCTTATCCAGATGGTTCTGTCAATTTCTAAATTGCTGTGTCTGTGACACATTATGATGCTTCTGTTTGGAAATCTATTTTATAGCCTTCATATTATAGAAAGTAATAAAATGAAATTATGAAGAAGGATTAAAGATAAATGAAGTATTCTTTAGTCAAACACATTTTTCTTAAACTGGTGAATAGGGCTGTTCTGCTCTTTTGGAAAGGCTAATTTCCACTTCAGACCCCATTCCAACTGTTAGAGGAGCTCTAGGTCACTGTGTTTTAATTTTGTGATATTATTGTATGTTGGTAACTACTGCAAGTAGTTGCCTCTGGTACAATTTCCTGTGATTTTGTGTCTACATTCAAGAAAAATTGACCATGCATCTATTTTATTTCCACACACCACACACACAGCACTCCCCACCCAGCTCCAAAATATTTACAGGACCATTTTCCTCCTGCTGGTATAAATCAGTGTTATCACTGAACTGCTCACTGAACTGCTGCAAGTGCGAAAAATAAATGAACAGCTGACTACCAAGGCTATACAATGAACCTTTTTAGCTCTGCTATGTTGAGATACAGGATAAGGGTGACATAACTTGCTTCTAGCAAGCACTTGGCTTTCCCCATCCTTCCTCCAGTTTTCCTTCTATAATGTATAAGTCTTTATCAAAAGGACTTACTACTGTGTTATGATAGGAAAGTAAAGGGTTATATATATGTAAGTACTATGTTATTACAGAAAATTCAACGATATCAGTAGGTTAATTGTCTGGGTTGCTTTTATAGGAAAAGAACATTTGCAGCTAGTAAACCTGTTAATGATATGGGACCTCATTCATGGGAAGTGCCCAATACTCAATACTAGAAGAACACTAGACTCAAAAAGTTGAGCTATTTAGTTGACAAATTCTGATGCAAAACCATGTCAATTTTTCCTTGTAAGCAGATCCATAGCTGGTAACGATTTAAAGCATGCTTGTCAAACACAAATGGGATTTGTCCTGCTGTCTATGCTAGCTTAATACTTTGATATTTTAGGATCTACTAAGAGATGCAGGCAGAAGTGAAATGACACATTATTACGAGTTATTTTTAAAGCAAGAATTTGAATCAAGTATATATATTTTTGAGTTTTTCCAAGAACACCATAAAGTGCACTGAATGTGAGATTTTCTTTTCTTGAAAAGAAATTGCTTTTCAAATTGCACTGATATTGGGGCATCTGTTTTGAAACAGACACTCTATGGCTAAATCTGCTGGTGAAACCCAGACACACATCTGCCCCTTGAGAGGAAGCTTCTGTTTAAAAAATTGTTCTCAATTGTTGACCTTTGTTAGTCAACCAACTCCTCCTACAGATTGATGAGAATTCTCTATAATAATTCTCACTATGTCCTTAGAAACATAGTGTGTGCTATGAAGTATGACTGAGAGTTTCTGGAGAATACTCTTTTTTGCTGTAAAGAAGAAATAGTTCCTGAGGAAATGCTACTTTGCATAGATCACATAAACATTTTTTACAGATATTTGCCAAAAATTGTTGTATGGGAGAATATTCACACTATGCATTCCAAGCAACTGAGATGTAAATCAGAACACATTTAATTAAGAGCCTAAATCAATATGAACCAAGTGGAAATATATGAGTGATTCAAAGCAGCTGAATCACCTGCCCTGTCTCCTCTTCACTCACCTTACTTTCTCCTTCTACATTGAAAATATCAGAAATCTGTTCATCACAGGAGAGCAGACATTTGATTCTCTTCCTGGTGGCAGAAGACTCATTCTGATAACACTGGTCTTATGAAGTACCAGAGGATGCCATGCTGATTTTGGAAGAAGCTATCGCAACACACCTCTGCCTTACTGCTGCTCACTACATTACCTTCCTTTCCTTCGCAGAGGAACTTTAAGTGCTCCATTAAATTATGTTACATCTATTGTACAGGTAAAGAGTTTGAGCACGTCTCTTGGATTTCCTGCCTGATACTTACTGCTGGGTGATGGCCCTGTTATGTCACAAGGCACAAAGAGATCATAGGTCTTGGTGAATATAAAGAAAGCCCTTAGTAACACAGCCCTAATTCTGCTCTCTGAAGTGCTCCATGCTTCGTACAAGGATAGTTTTGCAACAGTTCTCCCAGCAGCCAGAATAAGCTATGCCTGTATTAACAAGTATTTTTGGGGAAAAGGACAACATTTGTATAATGAAACAGCTAGTGCAGAGTATTTTGTGTCAATCCTAAATGCATCTGAAAGATTCTTACATCACTCTATCTCTAGTCTAATTCTGTAGGCCAGTGTTTGGGATGTGTTGGGTATGGTTCTTTTGCTGGGTTCAGCTAGGATAGGGCTAATTTTCACCAGAAGTTGGGACGGAGCCACAGCCAGGATAGACAAACAAGCCAGCCAACAGGATATTCAATATCATACTGATGTCATGCCTACTATATAAAGACAGATGGGATGAGATGAGATGAGATGGGATGGAAGGGGATGGGAGAGCCGCATGTTTGGTCCAGAACTAGCTGAATTTGTAAGTTTTGTATCACTTTGTTTTATCTACTCCTTCATTACTGTTATTGATATTACTGTTGTTTAACTCCCCTTCTGCATGGTTGTATTAAACTCTCCTTATCTCAACCCACATGATTTTGTGTTTTTCTCCCTCTTCTCCTTCCCATTTGGGGGTGGAGGGACAGTGAGTGGGCAGCCATGTGGTTCTCAGCTCCCAGCTGGATTTATACCATGACAGTCCTATAGCACATCTCCTAGTTTAGTGTAATCCAGAGGAACCCAGTTCATATCCTCCAAGACCTCTCCCCAGTGCAAGTCAAACAGCAAGGAGTATGAGCAGGAGATCTGATTCAAAAGTACACTCTTGAACTAGACTGCTATTGCAGACGCAACCGCAGTGTGGTGTTGATGGCATATCCTGGCCATATCTCCTGGCATATCCTGGCATATCTCCTCAGGGAAGGGCCATGTGCACAAAGGAAAGGCAAATTCTTCTCCTCTCTCTTTGGGCATCTCTGCTGCTCATTTGGTGGAAGCTGAGCTCTTGTGTTTTCTGGGCTAAGCAAATTGCAGGTCTGAATGGATAGTTTTGGCTGTGAAAAAAAACATTTATAGCTTCTGCATCCTCTCTCTGACCCCACTGAGAGAGGGTAGCAAGCTAAACAGAAACAGTTCCTGGACTGGACCTGTCACCAAGCCAGCTGCTGGACCACATTATATCGGAAGGCATGGAAAAGCAGGAGTTGTGAATTATTACCAGTCTCTTCCCAGTGCTCTGTACAGTCATACATCTTTCATCTCTCTTTTCACACTCAAAAAGCAAGTGTGAAAGAAATCTTGAACATCTTCCATTCACTCTGGTGGTAAAAAGGGGAAAACATGACTACATCTGTGAAAGAAAACAATACCACTGGCATTCACACTGTTTTTATAGGAGTCAGAATTCAAAACCTTGACCTGGAACTTTGCATAGGGATCATTCATTGTACTGTGCATGGGTGTGAGTATGGATGCCCAAACACTATTATGATCTCCCATAAATAAGATTCTGTTTTGCATGGGCAATTCTAGACATCTGAGCTGCAGAAAGAAACATTAGATGAAATCACTGGATACTTTAACCATATGGATATAAGCTCCAAAGGTCTAAACTGAAAGCAACCATTCAATTTTAATGAATATGAGAACCAGTATTTTCCAGAACAGTGCCTGATGGAAAGATGGACTTCATCCCTTCTATTACCTAGAAGAAAAGGGTGAGAGTGGAACACAAACTTCTTCCGAGCTAACTGCATATTTCCATTATCAGAACCATATTGTGATTCCTCCTGAAGTCCAGAAGGAAGTAGTTAGTGACCTGATGTGCCACTTAGATCCTAACAAGCCTATGGGTCTGGATGGGATTCAGCCTATGGTGCTTAGGGATTTGGCACAAGAGCTGGCTAAGCTGCTCTCCATCATTTATCACCACTCCTGGCTAACCAGGGAGGTCCCAGATGACTGGAGGTTGGCCAATATGATGCCCATCCACAAGAAGGGCCAGAAGGAGGATGAGGAAAGCTATAGGCCTGTCAGCCTCACCTCAGTGGCTCACAAGGTAATGGAGCAGATCATCCTGAGTACCATCAATCGTCATGTACAAGACAACCAGGGGCACAGGCCCAGCCAACATGGGTTGGCTTGGTGTGGTTGGTCAGGGCTCCAAGTAATCTGCTCTAGTTGCAGATGTCCCTGCTCCCTGCAGGGGAGTTGGACTAGATGACCTTGAAAGGTACCTTCCAATCCAAATCATCCTGTGATTCTGTGATTCTGATTCTTTTGATTAATCTCCCAAGCACTTTCTTTTGCACTGAAGTTGTCCTACATCCCCACATGCAATTCTACAAAAGACAAGTTCTGGTGATGAACAACTAGTGTAGCATCCCCCTCTCCTTTTCTCACTGTCTATATTCGTTAGAGGTAATCAGGTGAGACATTCCCAGGCTAGAAAACTTCTTACTCATTATAACAGTCTTTCAGAAATTTCTAATAAGTCATTATTAAACTATATTATAAACTACACATTTTAATTTGTTTATATATGTTTTTGGGGTTTTGTTTGTTTGTTTGTTTGTTTGTTTTTAAATTTAATGGTGTAAAAGATAACAATGACTGCAAAATTTACTTAGGAAAAAATAACCATTCCTATGCTGTTTTCTCATTATGTGGACCTTCCAAGGAAGGATAAAACCTTTATAATTATCTTGTTTGTAGCCTTCATTTTTTTTATATATATATTTTTTTACACACCCTACAACCTCTAACCCTGAAAGAAAAAGGAAAAGATGTGTGTGGGTTCCCTGTCGGTGCCCATGCCTCTACATCCATCAAGTGCCTTTGCACCCCAGGTCACCAACACTGTGGGATAGGGATGGGAGGTGTGGCTTCTGCCTCAGCTGCTCCCATTCCTACTGGTGACATGAAGCCAAACCAGCCTTTTATCTAATGGCAACTGTAAACCAGCATATAATGTTTGTACGTACAACCTGCAATCTTCCATGGTGTATTTAAATGTTTTATAGAGATCAATCCTCTGTCTTTCCATTAACTTAAATTTCTACTTGACTTTAGAGGAAATAGTCTGTTACCATGGAGAGGAGGAAGGGAAGCCCTTATCATAAAACTACTGCTTCTAAAACTTTGTTAAAGAAAATCAGAATCCACAAATTGTTCATGTTTCTGTGGCTGTTTAGCCTGGAGAAGAGAAGACTGAGAGAGGATCTTAGTAATGTTTGCAAGTATCTGAAGACTGGGTTTCAAGAGGATGGGACAAGACTCTTTTCAGTGGTGCCCAGTGACAGCAAAAGGGGCAGTGGTTACAAACTGGAACACAGGAAGTTCCACCTCAACATGAGGAAAAACTTCTTTACTGTGAGGGTGATGGAGCACTGGAACAGGCTGCCCAGAGAGGTTGTGGAGTCTTTCAACAGAGACTTTAAACACCCACCTGGATACATTCCTGTGTGGTCTGCCCTGGGTGATCCTGATTTGGCAGGGTGATTGGACTTCATGATCTCCAACTCTTCCAGCCCCTACCATTCTGTTACTCTATGTGATTCTCAGAGAAAAATCATCCTGTAAGAAGAGAAGCTCCTTTTTTTTTCTCAACATAATATTTTTTCATTAATGGTGTTCTTTAGCTAGCCTGCTAGTTTTTCATTAGTTTAATGGGAGAAAAAAATAATGCCAAAATAATTCAGTTCCTCATCTCTAAAAATGTAAGTCAAAATTCTAAAAAAGGATTTCTCTTCATGGAATATCATCAGAGTCAGGAGCAGCAGAGATATTCAAGCCTAATTTAAACGAGTGATGGGCTAGGGCAAAATGCCATTCATGAGAAATCCCTGAACATAAATGTACTCTGCTGTGTTTCCTGTAGAGAGCTCAACAGTGACTGGCTTCACAGTGAACTTAGGTCAAATGGAGACACCAGAGAAACAGCTATAACACCTCAATATCAAATAGAAATACCTTTGACCTGACTCTTGTTTTTTGCCAATGATTTTCATCCACCCCAGAAAGAGCAGGATCAGTAACTAGAAATCCCAGAACATGTCTGTCAGCCAGGAGCCTACAGACAGTGCAGTAGGAGAAGAGGTCCCTCAAGACCTGAGCGATCTGCTTTCAATTGCTTTTCTACAAAGTTCAAGTTAACTGTCAAGCCACAGGCTATCCTGCAGTAGAAATTTTTCCTGCTGTTGAACCCACAGTAGTTTGCAAGAAATAATTCTTTTTTCCCTAAGATGCAGAGAATTGTAATTCTTTAGTCCCACAGCAGATATTAGTCTAATTTATCATTGTTTAGTGGCAGGAAGCATTCTTAGAGTGAGTTGCTGATTAATAAGAGGGTTACAATGGGCCTATATTCCAGCCAAAGTTTGAACTGCAGCCTTGTATCTTTCCTCAGTATCTTCTCTTTCACACAACTTTCTAGTGTCAGCATGCTAACTCCTATGGGCCCATGAATACAAGCTCTGTTCTGCGGATGCTGAGTCTTGACTCAGAACAAAATGTTCAACCAAATATTTGTTAGTGGAATGCTGAGATGAGATTCAGGTCACCCTGATTTTAAGTGTTCGCAAGACCTTGGTAACTAACAGCAAATAGAGTGCAGCCAGCACTGTTAGTGGGGCATGGAGAGCTAGTCACCTTGTCAGGTACAGATGCCTACTTAGGCTGAATTAAATAGTTCTCAGCTTTACTGACTAAAACAGATCTTCAGTGACTACTGAGAGGTTATTCACAAAGTTTATGTGTAGGTACCTGTACTACTAATAACTGCAATAAAATTAGTTTAATCCCCCCCTAAATTTGCTTTTCATCCCAAATTCATAGACATTAACTGTCAGTAATCTTTACAAAGTCATCCATTCTGTGTGTCTTAGATAAGAATTCGGACTTGGATATAATTAGTGGGAAAATGAAGTGTTGGATATGTACTTCCTAAGAGGTTTTCTGAAGCAATTACTAAGATGGTTTTGTTTATTTTTTGTTTGTTCTTTGTCATTGTATGTGGCTATGCACACATATTTATACCTGAACACACACACACGTATATATTATATACATGTTGTAAATAGAAATGTCCTAAGTCTCTCACTTCAGCTTTTACTATCACATCTTAAACTGGAAAATAATTCTCCTTTGCTTACTCTTCATGTGTATTGGAAGGCTGTTAATATTTAAAAATTCATTAGAATGAGAGAATGGTAGGGGCTGGAAGGGACCTCTGGAGAACAAGTCCAAACCCCTGTCATAGCGGGATCACCCAGGGCAGGCCACACAGAAACAGATCCAGGCAAGGTGTTGAAAATCTCTAGAGAAGGAGACTTCACAACCCTTCTGGGCAGCCTGTTCCAGGCTCTGTCACCCTCACAGTAAGAAGCTTTTCCTCATGTTGAGGTGGAACTTCCTGTGTTTCATCTTGCTACCATTACCTCTTGTCCTATCACAGGGCACCACTGAAAAGAGACTGGCCCCTTTGACTTGACACCCACCCTGCAGCTATTTGTAAACATTAACAAGATCCCCTCTCAGTCTTCTCTTTTCCAGATTAAACAGCCCCAGGGCTCTCAGCCTTTCCTCATAAGAGAGATGTTCCAGTCCCTTCATCATCTTGTAGCTCTCTGTTGGACTCTCTCTAGTATATCCTTGTCTCTCTTGAACTGGGGAGACCAGAACTGAAGACAATACTCCAGATGTGGTCTCACTAGTGCATAGCAGAGGGGGAGGAGAACCTCCCTCAACCTGATGGACACACTCTTCTTAATGCACCCATTGAAGTGAAGAGTTAGGCACCATTACCTTATTGATGACTACCAAATTGTAACTCAGCTTACCTTTTATTATATTGTCTTTTGCATATGGATGCCATAAGAATGCAGACAAACAAAGGTGAATATACTAAAAACTGGATTTGCCTTTCTCTTTTTTTTCCTGACTTTCATGACACAGAGCCTCTATTCTTTGAGTACTACATGACACAAAAGTCCTCCACTAAATTATTAAGTGTAAAAAATAACCTGGACAAATTTTATCTAGTAATTTTGTTTTCTCAATTTAAAGACTGGGGAGAGCTGTAGCATAAATGTGTATTACTAAATCTGGCTTAAATCCTAACACCTATGACAAATCTTTGTGATGAAGAATACCTCCAGGCTCTTACAGTTAGAGCTAATGGAAGATGCCTTATCCACACTCTCTTTCTCATTTAAACTTATGAAAACAAGTTAAATTAGCTTTTCTGTACTATACCTGTACAGATGAAACTTGATAGTCCTCCATAGATGACATCATCATTGTCTGGTAATATAAAGGGACACCTCGTTTGAACCTCCAAACAGTATTGCTTGCAAGGAATTCTGTTGCTGCAGTGAAACTGTGTGACTTCAAAATACTGGGAACAGAGCCAGGCTTTGTAGACAGTCTGGAAAAAGAGAAGAAGCAGAAGTATAGATGGATGACAATAGCACTGTTATTATTAGAAGAACATACTGTACTGCACACTTACATTAGCATTGCTTCTGAAAGCAAATTTTGAAGGAATATCACCCAGGCAAAACATACTCTTAGCTTTTGACTTTCCTTCACTTTGGAAATGAAAACTCCAGCCAAGTTATTTAAAAGCAACAGTTAGTCAGGACCAGACTGATGCTATTATCTTACTTTGTATGCACATACGTCTCTTAGATGCACCTTTTTATTATACACACGCACACATCCCATATGCCCCTGTACCTTATCATATACAAATGGAGATCCTAATCTTATTTGAAGCTGCCCTGGGAAAAATTTATGGAAGTGTGTGCAAGAGAGAGTTTAAAACTGGGCTTAGGTCAGCTCTGTTCTTTAGATAATCTAGAGCTGAGCCATCAGGTTGCAATAGATGGTGCTGCTTCCCTTCAAATAAAACCTTATCCAGTCCACAGCATTAAAACACACAATAGGTTTCCTGAACACCAACAGCTGTAGACTAGGGGATAAATCTGCAGCGGTGAGGACCAATGGCTACATTTAGAAGACAAAAGGCTCCCAATACATTAAAGATGATGTCATCTGATGTGTAGCCATGGCTGCAGGACCTGTGATTATTATGATTATTATCATCACTTAAAGATAAAAGCAAAATAAACATGTTGATTTTAGTTTCTTTTTCCTTTTCTGAGTAATGGTCTTTTTCATAGGAATTATAATAGCCATTTGGATACAGAAAAATTTTATATGTGATCATACAAAAATAAATTGGATACCAGGCTATGAAGGTAATGAAAACCCTGTATGTCTGAGCACAGAGAGGTTTGCTTGTTTCCCAGTTTATTTTCCACTTATCTGTTTTGAAGTACATTATTTACTGGCTAGATATGTGCTATCTAGTTTGTTAAATGATGAAAAGTTCTTTTTTTGCATTCATTCAGACTATATGAAAATCTTAGTAACCACCTTTCTTTTATCATAGGCTGAAAAGTAATATAGTCAAATGATTATTTTCCTTCTTCCTAGACTTATTTTTAATAAAAAATAAACATATTTTTAAGCACTAATAATTCAAAACCTGATACCTGAAAGGAGAAATCTACCTGAGAGTTTGGTTTGATTTCAGTATATTTCATCTTATCAGTTATAATATTATTAAAGTCAATAGCAGCTTCAATTGTATAATTAATTAAATGCATTAGTGCCAGAATCACAAAACTTTATTTTAGCTTGTTTTCCACTGTGGTAATTATGGGTAAGTTTTTTTGGTGGTAAAGTGAAGCTTTTATCACTATCTATGGTTTGTGACTATCTCTTTATAGTAGCTTTTGTCCACTGCATTCTGTAGAACATGATTTTTTCATTAAAAATTCAATTTTAATTCCTTACAAAGGCAATTAATTTAATTTCTTATCCACAGTAAATGAGTAATAAGAGGGAAGACTAGGTGATGTGTTTACTTTTTGTTCTTAAATAAACTTCTAAACAGAGAGTGTTTTTCTCAGTGTTGACTATATCCCCCATCACATTTTTAATGCTTCAGTTGCTATATATTGACACTTGCAACAATAAAAGAAATAAAGTAATTGGTTTTCTATTTTATAATTAGTAAGCATAGTCTGTTGGTTGGAGACAGAAACTCTAGGACTTATAACAAATATTCACAGATGATCCTTCCTGATCATTAACCCTGTAGATCTGTTTAGTATGAACCCAGTGTTCTCTTCATAGAATAGATCTAAGAGTACTAGGTTGACTTATGAATCATATTTGAAAATGTTCATCAGTTTAGAGGGAGTATATTGAGCAGCACATCAGACATGGTAACAAAAAAAATGAGCAAACCCATATGTCTACTTAAGCATGACAGGAAATAAATGTTTATTCAAAAGCAGAAGTTAATATTGCAATCATAGGCTTCTGTTAACATTTTTGTGTATCTAATCTGTTTGTACACATCATCTTCTTGCTCTGATGCACAAGCCCTCAGCTTTGACTCAAAATTACATTTGAGCTCTTGCTCATATTTTTAAAGAATGCATGAGTATACCTGTTCCTGAGATCTATTTCTCAGATAAATGCCTCTCACTCTGTATTCTTTTTACTGCAGCCCCTTTCAACCTTGTCTGCTGTCTGCATTGAGATTTTTAATATGTTGTGCTCATTTTGCTGTTTTGGCCAGTGAAGCTACACAGAAACTAAGATTTTCAGAGCTCTGTCTGGATATGAACTTAGGTTGTATCCCACTTTAAGGTGAGATGATAATACTTATCATCCTTCCTACTCCCTATGCTCTGGCTTCTTCCAAAGACTCTTCAGTTTTGTGAAGAGAGATTTGCTCTGCAGAGCACTAGAAGATGTCCAAGAAGTAGTAGGCGAAATGCTCAGGCCATGCTGAAAACAAATCTAGAAGACAGCAGTTGCTAGTCTTAAGCCCTTCCCACAATGATCCTTCATTTTTCCAGATCTTTTTCAGGCCTGAGAACTGTCATGATGGAGTGTGAGCAGTTGGAAAAGTAAGCACTGTGGAAAAGTACCAGTTTAAGACTTATAATATAGCTGAGGTTGAATTAAAAGTAATATCTGGATAAGGGAAAAAAAAAATATGGGTCAAAGCCCGATTTGAGCACTAGGGAAGGTTCACCCATAGTGACTAGCTGTTAACTCACTGCATCCACAGCTATAGACTGTGCTAACTCATATTTCAAGGTAGTGGCCAGTCCTTGTCTAGGAAAACACATATTCCAAGTACTGCACCCAGTAAGCAATTTTGATATTACTATGCTGGTTTTTTTGAGAAAAATGAAAAAAAAAAAAAAGTAGCTATTTGTAGATGCACTGTGCTGGGCTATCTGTTAGAACAGGTAGTAGTCCTTCTCTACACTTACTTAGTAGTACAGACGTAATATAGGTGTCTACTTCCCCATTAATGACACCAAATAACCTCCCCTACCTTTCCTGGATATCTTAAACTTTCTAGGCACCAAAGGTTTTGCAGAGAAATGTTCCTTTCATGCCTAAAGATGTGCTGCGTAAGAACTGATCTCGTTTGTGCATATCACTCATTGTTCAATGCCTTTGCATGAGTCCCTCAGCATACCCAACTGAGTAAGCAGATGCAGATCAGTCCAACATATTAGTTTCAGTGATGGTGAGAGGTGACTTCTTCAGCTTAAATATTGGAAGCCCATGACTTGGAACTGAAATATATTGAAGTTTCTTGAAATTTTCCCAATAGAAAAACAAATATTATGGCCTTTGATCATCCAGTATTCTCTCTCATACTCTGGAAAATACAGGTTTTGGTAGATTGGAATTCTACTCCTTTCCAGACTTTTAAAACATGTACTGTATAACAAGGCCTGAAACTATCAATGAAAATACATATTGGCTTGCTTTTGGAGTATGATGTGCACTTTACAAACAATGCTTTGATAAGAATATATTTTTTCTTTTTTAGAGGACATCAATAGCTGAATCCAAATATTTACAAATCACAATAAATGTTCCTCTTAAAAATATTACATATTGAACATTTTAAAGTATTCTTATTTTCTACTATTATTTTCCTATGTAATTTTCAGTGAGTTAGTGGAAAAGATGGAAGGTGGATGTGAGAAGACTGTGTGTTAAATAACCAGAGACATGGAAAATACTCAAGATTTTTCATTAAGTAATGTCTTCTACAGCAAAATTCTTGCTTCTTCAAAACACACCCTTTCTCAAGATTCAAGTCAGTAAGCGTCTTGGACTACACTTCAAGGAAAGAGGGGCTGACAGCAGTAGACAGGGCTTTCACTTTATTATATCATTACTTAAAGAAAATAGAACTATAGAACTGTAACTCCAACATGAACTGATATAAACTGAGATATTAGAATATGAAAGATATACACATTATAAAGAAAATATAAGAGCACACAACTATAAACAATCTTTGAAGAAACGAGAGGAAAACAGAGTACCTGGGGGTATTGATCGATGGTCGACTACGAGTCAGCAGTGCATGCAGGTGGCCAAGAAGGCCAAAGGCATAGAAGCATAGAAATGTCTGCATTGGAAGGGACCTCTAGAGGTCATCTAGTCCAACCCCCCTGCTGAAAGCAGGGACATCTTCAACTAGAGCAGGCTGCTCAGAGCCTCATCAAGCCTCCCCTTGAATGTCTCCAGGGATGGGGCCTCAACCACCTCCCTGGGCAACTTGCTCCAGTGTTTTACCACCCTCATAGTAAAGAACTTCCTCCTTATATCTAATCTAAAATTCCAACTTAAAACCATTGCCCCTAATCCTTTCACTCCAGACATTTGTAAAGAGGCCCTCTCCAGACTTTTTATAAGCTCCCTTCAGGTACTGGGAGGTGGCTATTAGGTCTCCCCTGAGCCTTCTCTTCTCCAGGCTGAACAATCCCAGCTCCCTCAGCCTGTCCTCCTAGGAGAGGTGCTCCAGCCCTCTGATCATCTTCATGGACCTCCTCTGGACCTGCTCCATCAGGTCCATGTCCTTCCTGTGCTGAGGGCTCCAGAGCTGGACACAGTATTCCA
>JANIJG010021805.1:0-33387 GCA_024611175.1 Megaceryle torquata
GAAAAGAAAAGAAAAGAAAAGAAAAGAAACCCAAAAGGCGCGTTCAGTCTCCGAACAAAACTCAGGAGAGGGACAGAGGGAGCCTTACCGGCCGCTGGGGAACTGGGGGCAGCGCGTGGGACGTTGGCATTGAACCCCAACCCGGCCCATGGGGAGGGAGGGAGGGAGGAGGAAGTTCTGGAACCTGCACCACCTCTGAAATCCTTCTAAAAGCTCATGGTTGGCCACCCCCCACCCCCCAGTAAATCCTTTTGTCGTCTTTGTACAGAGACCCTTTAGGAGAGAGAAAAAAAAAGGAAGAAAAACAGAAGAGCTGCTGGAAGGGAGGAGGTGAGCGGCTCCTCCAGCCCTGTGACTGGGGGTGGCTCCCCCCTGTACTCCCTTTGCAGGGATTGAAAGCCTCTCTTGCTGGGACCAGTTAGGAAAAGCCATTGGAAATGGAGCAGCGACCACTTCCAGCACTGCACCTCTACCCAAACCAGTGAGCTCAGCCCAGGGAGCCCAAAGGCACCTCCTGGTGCTGCCTGGCCCTGCGGGGACCCCCCAGCAGATGCCATTGCCTCCCTCAGAGCAAGGGCCAGAAGTCTGGGAGGGGTCTGTCCTTTGCTCGAGGTGGGACAGAGGGAGAGGAACCCACCCTCCCAGTCACCCCCCAGGGCCTCAGCACCTTTTCCAGCCCCTGCTGCAAAACGAAGCAGTGCTGGAGGAGTCCCCACAGGGGCCGGCAGGGACAGGGCAGCACCAGCACCTCACCCACGGGCACCAGCTTTGGTGGGACAGGCCACCCTGCAGCACCCTACACCCGGGACCCCAGCCCCAGGCAGGGGGCAGAGCTGGGGGAAGAGCTGCTCACCCCGCAGGGGATTTGCCAGGTGGGAAGGACAATAAACAGGCATCAGCTTCCTGGGAGGATTCCACCCTGGAACCCGATTTCCTCCCAAGGGGATGGGCTCAGGGAGAAAAAACCAGACCAGCAGCAGCAGCAGCAGCTCCTCCAGCACCGAGCGGAGCTGGCAGCTGAGCGGTGGGAAGGGAAAACCAGAGAAATGACCCCCTGCTCAAAGGTGACTCATTTATTTAGTGCACTCTGCATCCTCCAGAACTTCTCTTTTCCTCTCTCTGCACATCAGGCATCAACAGGCAATTAAAAAGTAGAAAAAAACAACCAAAAAAAAGGCCAAAAAGCCGCAAACCCAACACATCTCCACTCCGAATTTCACTCCTGGGTGCTGACTCAACGCTGGGAGAGCCCCCGGGCCCTGCTCACGCCCATCACCACTGGTGGGTGTATATTTAACTCTAGCTATACATTTAATTTCTCTCCCCTCCTTCCTCCCTGGGAAAGCTGCGGGGCGCAGGGGGGTCTGGCTCAGTAAGGCAGGTTTTGCCCCGTTACAGAAGCATCCCCTCATCAGGGCTATTTCTTTCTTTTTTTTTCTTTTTAATTTATCTCTCTCTATAAAAAGAAATTAAATCAAAATCTGGTAATAGCAAGAAGGTCTCTGGGCTTCCCCCCGCCCCCCCACTTAACTCTCTGGAACACGGGTGGCTGGAAAATGAAAAGAAGAAGTGTTTTCCATAGGAAAGGCCTACCCAGGAAAAAAAAAAGCTCATAAATCTGTACCTTTGTTTTATTCATCTCTTTTGTTTTAAGTCTCGGGGAAATGGACAACATGGCAACGCTCTGCAGGAGGAGAAAAGCCGTCGGAAAGAATTCCTTGACAACAACAAAAATATATATGCTTATAGAAATGATACATTAACGCCTGGTAAAGCCTCAAAGTACGGAGATGCTGCTCGGGGAGCCTGAGCCAGCCCCGTCAGGACACGCAAGGCCAGCCCCGAAGGAAGCTGGCTATGAAAGATGCTCCTGGCTGCTGGCCCTTCCCACCAGAAGTTGGTTGGTTTGGTTTTTTGTTTTCCTTTTTTTTTTTCTTTAGAAGTGTTTTGGAAGTTACGAATGACAAAGACCCAGGGGTTTCTTTGAAGTGAGGTGTTCTCTTCGGCTCTCAAAAAAAAAAAAAAGAAAAAAAAAAAGATTCTCATGGCAGAGTTAGGGCAGGAGAGACACAAACCCAAAGAGACCCCTGACCCCACTCTCAGGAGCTGGCCAGGCAGAACTTGCAGCCCCCCCCCACCCCACCCAGGGAAGGGGGGCCAGGCCAAGGGTGGCCAGACACTTTTTGGGTCAAGAAAGTGATTCTGGATCAATGGAGCAGGAGCCAGGGCTGCAGGACCAGGACAAGAGGCCCAGGTGCCTCTGCATCAATAAATTCCTATTTATTTCTTTTGTTAAGGAAGTGTGGGGGGGGAAACAAACAAACAAACAAAAAACTAAACAAGAAGAAATCAGTTTTGGGCCCCAGACTCTTTCCCCAGCCCTAGCTGGGCACCCCCCTGTGCTCCCCCCACCCCGAAGCGCCAGTGCCCAGCTTGTGAAACTGATGGGGGTTTTTTCATTTCCTTCTTCCCCCGGGGATGGGTTTGCTCCATCCTGCCTATTTTTCAACAATTTCCCCTCCCCACCCTGCCCCAAGCTCTTCTGGCTGGGGGCAGAAAGATCCCCACTAACTGCAGTGGGGTTTGGGGTTTTTTTTTGTCACTAACCAAGCACGAGAGGTTTTTGGCCGGCGAGACCGGAGCGGGGACCCTCCCCAGGGCACCCGAGCAAGGACTACACTGGGGAGCTCTGCAGCAGCTGAAATGCGGATGAGACCTCGCTCTGGCAAAAAAAAAACAACCCCAAAAATAATAAAAATAATCAAAAAAAAAAAATCAGTCACGTGGCTAAAGGTGGAGAGGCAAGGGAGGGGAAGCCGGGGCCAAAAGGCGCATCGCTCAGTAGGGAACCCCCCTGCCCCGTCCCCCCCGCGCAGGCACTCGGCCGGGCCCCCCCCGGTACGGCTTCCCGTACGAAGATGTGGCCTGGGTCGGGGCACCCCAGCTGTGACCTGTCCCCGCCCCGCTGGAACCGGCCGCTCCCGGTCCCAACTCGCCGTAATTTTGAATTTTGGCCTCTGGATGTACCAAGGCGTTGGTGCTCCCCTCGGCTTTCGGAAAGGATTGAGCGACCGAGTGCGCGGCGGCGGCGACGGGGACTCTGGCGAAGCGCAGGTCCTGGTCCCCTGGAAACTGGACAGATCCTGTGCCCTGGTAATTGCTCGTCTCCCCAAGGTGGCTCACGGAGCCCAAGAAGGTTCTGCTTTTCCCCAGCGGCTGGGCAGAGGGTTCTAGTAGCGTCTGGCCTGAATTTGGCTCCTCGGCACCAAATCCCCCCTCTGAGCCCTCGGTGCTGTAAGTCCTGGAGGAGTGGGACCTGCCGTAGTCCGCGGCTCTCGACGTTTGGTGATCGTGCGTCGCGTGGCCGAGCGGCTCCGTCTCTTGCTGGGAAAAGAGCTGCAGCAGCGCGGCCGTCACGGCCGGGTTCAACTCTTGGGCTGCGCTGGCGAGATCGCCTTTGGAGAGAGGCGGCGGTGGCGGCGGTCCCGGGGGCTCGGGGGGTCTCTTCTCTGGTGGGAGAATGCGAGGAGGACATGCTGTGGAAGGGTTACTTCTTTTAAACACCATCTTAAAACATCCCGCGAACAAGATATAAATACATTTATAGGAATTAAAGAAAAAGAAAACCAAACAGCCTACCGAGAGAATCCGCTCTCTGGGATGCGCTGGGAAAGAGGTGGAGAGTTTTAAGAGCTGGCCTTCGGTGTAAGATCAAGGCACATGTTCATTAACTGTGTCCCCAAACGTGCCCCCGACTCCCCCCACCAGTCGGCAACAGCCACCCTGACACCTGGGCACCCGCAGAGGGAACTCCTGCGCTCGGATCAAAGGCTAACGCCGAGCGGGAGGCAGATGGGGAGCCCCACGACAGCACCCGCTCCCCAAAAGCGGGGTCTCCTGCTGCAGAGGGTCCCTGGGCCTCACCGGGCGCCGATGGAACGTGGTTTAGAAAAGGGGGAACCAAAGCCCAGGCCCGAACCCACCCGTCCCAGCTCCTGACTGCACCCAGGACAGAGCGAAGGGAGCGGGTGCACCCTCTCATGTCCCCTCTCTGCTTCTCACCAGAGCTGGTGCCGCTTCACCTGGTTTAGGACCTTTTTACCAAGTTCATTTCCAGCCCAAAGCAATCTCAACCCACAAGTATTTGCATCCAGACCATCCTGGAACATCAGAAAATCCTTTTGCCCCCACCTCGTTCCCTTCTCCCCCAGTCCCCCCCGCCCCCGCTCAGCCCTGAAGTCACAAGGATTTTCTGCTTCCAAAGGACCCCTCCTACAAGAACAAAGCTCCCTTCACCCCCCCACCATCGCCACGCTGCTCTCACCACTGCGTGTCCCCGCTTTTGAGGCGGCAGGAGGAACAAAGCAGCCTGGTGAGGAGGTGGGAAAGGCAAGAGCAGAGCGAGGGCAGCGCCAGGGCTGGAAGTGCCACTGCCAAGGGGAGAAAGCAGCTTCCCAGGGGCCTCTGCTCACCAAACCAGTCCTGACTCCTGCCAAGCAACACAACTGCACTGACTCCATCTCCTCCAGCGACCAAAGGATCGGCTACACGGCAATTAAAGTCATTACTGGCGATGACGTAAGAGGCCACGAACACCTTGTTGGAATCAGATCCTCAAATCATTTGCAAAACTGGTTATTAAAAAGGTCAAACTTTATTGTGAAAACCAGTAGTCTTCCAGGACCACCCCTCCACCCGTATCAGTCAGTCCACTTTAAAACTAGATTGTATTGAAATCCAGAAAACAATCTTCAGGTAATTTTCAAGCCAAGCTGATTTGGGGACAGCATATCATTTAAAATAATTATAAACAGAGAACAAAGTTATTTAATTGAATCTGCTCTACAATAACCTAGTTATCTTCCAGTACTAGGGCAACAAAAATAAAATAAAATAAAAGCACGATCACAACTGGCTCGTGGTGGGCGGGTGTGTTGAAGGCACGAGAACACAGCACGTTCAGCTACATTGCAGAGGAGTTGGGTATCGGGCCAAAAGAGGCTCCCCGGAGAGTCTGAGACATACTCAGGAGGCGCTTCTAGAATTTGGTGAGGTCGTCACAGGATGTTGCTAATAATTCAAAAAATCAACAGAAACAAAAGACATGGAGATATTTTACACTCACCTTTGGAAAGGAAACCCCAGAGCTCACCCGTACAAACAGGTCTTTTAAACGCGCCTCTTACTCGCTCGACAGGAACCAGCGTTCGGCTCCACGAGCGGCTGGGCTTCAGGACCCGTCGCTCAACTCTACGTCTACACCAAAGCTGGACGCACGAGTCTCTTATGTAGGCAATGGCCACCACCCCTCCCTTCCAGCACTCTCCCATCTCATGGTTTTTCAAGTCATCTCTGCACCTTTTGTCTTTTTTTTTGTTAAGAGAGAGCAGGAAGGGAATGGGGAGGGGGGAAGAGTTGGGACCAACTCCGAGATGGGAAAATCTGCAGAGATTCAACATCCTGCACAAAACATCTACCTGAAGGTGTCAGCTCATTACTAGGGGGTATTTAGAGGAAGAATTGACCCTCCACGCTTCCTTTTCATTTTGGGGCAAACCCCTTTAATCTTCGCTGACCCCCGGGCAGGGGAGGACTAATGGATTTTATACACCTGGTGGAGTCACCGCTGTGCGCTTTGGCTTCCCGCAGCTGTTAGAGCCTCCTGAGCAGTCCAGCACTTACCGCAGGGAGTGGGTCAGTGGCTGTCTCGGTCTTGACATCCAAAGCTCGATCGCATTCGAGCGCCTGCTCCTCTTCCCACCCACACCCCCCGCCACGCCACCGAGCGTCTCAGCTCCTCCTGGCCGCAGTTCAACCAGAGACACCCGGATGGAAAACTTTAATGGTTCCACCAAGCGCGTGGCATCGGGGCTGCACGAGCAGCCGTCAGGATTATTTACCTGCACTTTCCTCCGGATGCACCGTCGGGGTTTTCCTCGGCCCCCGCTGCTCGCTGCTCTTCTCCCCGTTGCTCTCCTCCAGGGTTATGACGGGTTCCTGGCTCTTCATCAGCTGACTCAGCAGAACGGCCAGCACGTTCTGCATGTCTCCCTGAGCGCTGGCTGCTTCTGGAGTCGCCTGCTCCTCCGGTAGCTGGGCCTCCGTGGGTGGCTCTTCTATGGCTTCCTCCGCTGCTGCTGCCGCCGCCGCCACCGCTGCCTGAGACTCGTGCTGCTGAGCTGTGGCTTCTGTCAGAGCGTTGATGGACTGGTTGAGAGCCTCCAGCTGCTGCTGCATCTCGGGGTTAGAGTGGACGTTCAACAGCTGGGCCATCTGCGGGACACTCAGATCGGTCTGGCTCTGCAGCAAGTTCAGTAAAACGGCGAGTTCGCTCTGATTCAGCTGCTGGGTGATTTCTCCAAGGCCTGCAGCAAGCACAAGAAGTATCACAGGAGGGTCAGGCAAAGCTACATCTCCTTAGTTTGTAATCGTGATACAGCACATACCAATGGACACCTCTTCTCTGTGTCCTGGGGAGACCTTACTGTGGCCCTTCGGTAGTTAAAAGGGGCCTGTAAAAAAAGATTGTCCCCATTTTTCTGTGAGGATGGACTTTTGAGCAGAGCCTGTTGGGACAGGACAAGGGGGGATGGTTTAAACTAAAAGAGGAAAATTTAGGAGATTTAGGAGAGAAAAGGGAGAGATTTCTGATGCTGAGGCTGGTGAGAGCCTGGCCTGGGCTGCCCAGAGAGGTGGTGGCTGCCCCAGCCCTGGCACCATTGCAGGGGAGGTTGGCCGGGGCTCTGAGCACCCTGCTCCCATTGCAGATGGCCCTGCTCCCTGCAGGGGGGTTGGACTGGGTGACCTCTAAAGGTCCCCTCCCACCCAGACCAGTCGATGACTATGATGCCCAACCAGGGGAAGGCACAGAGGATTCAGGAGGAGGATTCCAGGACTGTTACTCAGACTTCCACCATCAGCTTGCCCCTTCCAGCCCGTGTGCAGCTCTGAGCAGCACTGCAGCAGCACCCCGTGGCACAGAGCACACACTGCACTCGCCCAAGGCTAGTGCTGGGCCCTGCTCTTGTAGCTACAGAGGGGAGCTTCTCCACCACCCCCTCAAATCTACCAACAGAACCGCTTCTTCAGCTCAGCAGAGCTAAACCTAACTGAGGGCATCCCAGCAGCCAGACCGGTGGCCAAAGCCACCACCAGCTATAGCAGCCAGCCTGAGGATGTGTGATGAAGGTGGAAACCTTCAGCCCACCTCAGCAGCCATCTGAGCAGCAGGTCTGGCAGCAGCTGGGCCCCTCCCAAGGCCTCTGCTCCCCTCCCGTGCTGCAGAGCAGGTTGCCTGGGATGGAGCCGAGCTGCTCTCTGGGGTGGAGGAAGGGCGCGTTCCACTGACGCAGCAGAAGAAATTAGGTCAAGCGGGAGGCAATTCCTTCCTGAAAGCTGGCCTGGGGTGAGAGAGGACTCTATCCTGACCTGCAAGTATCCAGGCTAGTCTAAAATACAGCCCTTGAGTGGCACCACCTCCCTCTGAGCCACGCTGAGCAACAAGTGACACAGGTGTCCCTTCGCCCTGACCGTGACTTTAAGTGAAATTTAAAGAAGGGTGCAAAGGTTTGGTTTTAGAAGCTTAACATGAAGCTCCTCTTGCTGGTAGGCAGCTAAGAACTCCCTTTTCTCAGCTGTTTGTTAATCCAACCACCACCTTTTGTCCATCTGCCATGTTTCATTGAACACATGGATTGTGCATTCCCTGGAGCAAGAACTGTCTTCCTCGTTACTTGTCAGTACATTTGACACGAAGGAAGCTTTAGCCCAAATCTGGGTTTTTATAAAGCTTCTACAGAACAAGCAGTGTGGCTGAGCAGCTTTGGAGCTCTCTACATTGCCAGGAACCCAAACACAGCCCCTCCGATTACCTTCCAGCCGCAGAGAGGTTGGTCAGTTTTGGATACAGCGGGAGTCTCGGCCCCACAAGTGACGAGCAAGTGATCTTTTCTAGAAGAGGGTGCAATGCTCTGCACTTCTGCCCACCAGCCTCTAGCCTGTTACACCCCACACTTAATCTTTAAATAATAATTCGATCAACAAGCTCAAACTCGAGCTCATTCGTGCACCCTTGACAGGGCTGCACCTTCCAGCCCATTATCTGGTGCTTCACCAGCCTCAGCACCTCGGTACCTCCTTTTGTCACCCTCCAGAAACACGTTTTGGGACCAGCTACAACTCACAGAACAAAGTCAGCTCATCAGTGAGCGACTTCTGAAGACCAGGCAGAACACTCTGCAGCCAGGAGCTTTCACAGCAGAGGAAAATAAAGGGTGGTGGGGGGGTGAGAATAAGAAGAGTCTGGAATGTCCTTTCTGTAGAAATAGAAGTGAAAGGACCAGGCTGGCTTGAAAAGAGACAGAAAATAAACCTCCCACACCCAGACCAACGAGAGCAGGGAAGGTAACACATCAGGAGCAGCTTTTACAGACCAGGCTGGGCACTGACCTACGGCATCTCCAGCACCAGTCTCGGCTTTGAGCTGGGCAGGCTGTGGGTGCACAGGACTGCTGTTGTTTTTGACAGTGTCTGTGCTCGTAACAGAGGTAGTTTCTTTCCGAGAAACTTTTGATAGCGGTGGCTCCTCCACGGCGATCCCGCTCTGCCGCTGCCGGCGGCGCTTCTTGCTCCACAGCTCGTGGCAATCCTGCCAGTGGGGAAGGCTGGAAGAGAACAACACTCAGCAGTTAAAACATGGCAAGAAAAACACTCATTTAATCCCTGAAGAAAGTTGTTAGTGCTGTAAGAGAGGTACAGATGTTCCTCTGACTGCAACCACACTGTTAAACCAGGAAGGGGTAAGTCCTAGAACCAGGAAAGGCAGTGTCACTGCATGTGACTTGTTTAATTTGCATGTGACTTGTTTAATTTGCATTAGAATCTCAGCCCTGAATGGGCTGGGTTAGCTATGACACACAGGAACCCCAAGGAACACCAGTCCACCAAGCTTTGGGAGTCTGGGGGCTCTAAGAAGGCACCTTGACTTTGACACTACTGCCTTTAGCAAGTCTGAAGGAAACAGGACTCTCAAAAACCAGTGCCACACTTGGACACAAGTGCCACACTGTGACACAAAGTGGCCAGAGCAGAATTTTATAACCTGCTTGATTGGAGTGGGAGAAAAGAGCTGCAAGTGGCAGGACACTGCTCGACAGTCACTCTTCTAGTCAGTTAAGGAGCAGCACAAACAAGGCCTGGCCAGTCCTCGGTGGCACAGAGGACAGGGATGTGCTACACGCTGCTCTTCCACATCTTCCAACAGTTTCAGAGAACCTAATAAACACTTAAGTGAGCTTTATAAAGCCAGGCAGAAAACCAGCAGCACAGGGAGAGCTTTTTGCTCAGCCAAAGGACAGAAATGTAAGGGCACGGTCAAGAAAAGAGCCCAGAAACCACAGCTTAATTCTGACTACAAAACCAAACCACCAAAGCCCGTGGCTCCTTCCCAAGCTCACCGAGACGAGGTGGAGGACACCAGGTGGAACTTACTCTGGAGGTGCCATTTTGCTGAGGTCAACATCCTTCAGGAAGTCGCTCTGCAGGGCCTGCTCCGCTGTGCAGCGCTTGCCGGGGTCCAGCGTCAGCATGTGGTCCAGCAGGTCGAGAGCAGCCGAAGGGATGCTGCGGAGAGAGGGAAACAGGGCTGGGGTCAGGGCTGCTCTGAAACGGGAGAAGCCCGTTGGCAGTCACACCTCAGGCCTAAGAGAAATGCCTGCAGTCAAAAGTTTATTCCAAGGAGATGCGGTGGCTCAGAGAGGTCAACGGGCAGCAGCCACGCGATACTCTCGGTCTGATTTTTGCCAATTACGAAAAGCAGCTCTGCTACAAACCCCACGAGATTATCACACCGTTATCTCCCCACAGACAGCACATCTCTGAAGTCAGCCAGCCTAGTGCTGGGAGAATTCCACGCTGTCAGGCTTTCCAGTACAGACCCCAGCTAGAAGTGTCACAAGCATGCAGAGAACCCCTCTGGAAGGCAGATCAGATATTTTGTGACCCCAATTCCAGCCTTCCCCAGATAGAAGCAGCCCTCCTGGAGAGGGCTGTCTGAGGGCAGAAGGCAGGAAGGGCTGGAAGAACAACTGCCTTATCCTATCAGGTAGATAAGGGCCAAAGGACAGCAGGTCACATAACACAAAGCCACAACCCCCCACGCAGCCGCTCGTCCTCTCTTTAACAGCACTCACAAGGAGAACTCCTCACGCAGGCGCCTTCGGTATTGCTTCTTCGGTTTCATAGTGTTGAAATAGGGCAACTTGATGACATCCGGCCACACCGCTGGACAGGGGCTCCCACAGAGCCGGCTGAGAACCAGAAAAGCAGAGTATGATCAGCAGGTGGGATGCAGCTCGGAGCAGAGTCACCAATCTGAGGGAGAACATTCCCTTTCCAAGCAATAATCCAGGTCTGGGCACACTTCAGAGAAGATTTGATAACCCTCAGGTTAAAAAGGAGGTATGAGGGAGAGGAAAAATGTTTACTTTGAGTTGATAAACCATCCAACACAATGAATTTCAGAGAATCATAGACTGGTGGGGGTTGGAAGGGACCTCTGGAGATTGAGTCCAACCCCCCTGCCAGAGCAGGGTCACCCAGGGCAGCCCACACAGGAACAGAGCCAGGTGGGGCTTAAAAGTCTCCAGAGAAAGAGACTCCACAGCCTCTCTGGGCAGCCTGGGCCAGGCTCCGTCACCCTCACAGTGAAGAAGTTTCTCCTCGTGTTGAGGTAGAATTTCCAGTGTTTCCCCTTGCTACCATCACCTCGCATCCTATCCCAGGGCACCACTGAAAGGAGCCTGGCCCCTTCTGCTTGACCCCCACCCTGCCAAGATTTGTAAACATTCATCAGCTCCCCTCTCAGGCTTCAATTCTCCAGGCTAAACAGCCCCAGGGCTCTCAGCCTTTCCTCAGCAGAAATGTTCCAGTCCCTTCAGCATCTTTGTAGCCTCCATTAGACTGTCTCCAGTATTGCCCTGTCTCTCTTGAACTGGGGAGCCCAGCACTGGACACAACACTCCAGCTGTGGTCTCACCAGTGCAGAGTAGAGCGGGAGAAGAATCTCCCTCAACCTGCTGGCCACACTCTTCTTTATGCCCCCCAGGAGCCCACTGGCCTTCCTGGCCACAAGGGACCATTGCTGGCCCATGGAGAACTTATTATCCAGCAGGACACCAAGGTCCTCTCCATGGGGCTGCTCTCCAGCGGGTCTACCCCTCCCCTGTACCAGTCCATGGTGTTATCCCTCCCCAGGTGGGGGGCTCTACACTTATCCTTGTTGAACTTCAGTAGGTTTGCCTTTGCAAACCTCCAATTTTCCATGTTGAGATGCAATTCAGGTTTGTTTTTGCACTCCTTTAACAACGAGCAAGGTTACTGAGGTAAGCAGGGCCACCTAAACCCTAACCACACACCTCTGCAGTCACAGCCATTTGCTGGCCCTCTTTGGCAGGCAGGTTAGAGAGAGGGGGGCTCCTAACAGAGAGGCTGTGTGCACGAGCAGCTTCTGCAGCACCTCTGCTCGCAGGCATGCGTGTGCAATGCTTTACCTGATTAATTCAAGCTGAGCCAGTTCCAGATTGGCTTGAAAAATAGGCTTCTTTGTAAACAGTTCCCCGAGGATACAGCTGGAAAGAGGAAAAGCAAGAGGTCATGACAGCAAACCCTTGGGATGATCATTTGAACACTGCAGCGTTTCTGTTCAGAACCAGCTTTGCCTGAGGAGAGTTATTTGCATCAGGGCTTGTAGTTGAGAACTGACAAACTAACCTGTGTGTACAGAGTCACCAGCTCCACAGCTGGGAAATAACCCTCACCAGTAGGCACAGGCTTCACGCTTTAACTCTTTGCGGGGAAAGGAGGATGCGGCAGTAACACGACAGGAGAACCAGCCAGACACTTGGGTGTTCCTCCAGATTCAGCCCATTTAGCAGTTCAGCTTTACTGGGGGGATATCTGCAGCCCCAAACTAGCCTCAGCTGCCAGCAGCTGCCTGCCTGTCGTTGCCAAGCACAGGCTATCGCCCTGGACGCGCGCACAACGCTGGTGCGGCCGGGAGAGGAAGAAAAGGAGGGAGGGGACAGCTCTGACTCAGTCAGTCCTTAACATCTACCCCGAAGCCTCCCAACAGGAGTGACAATTGGTGCCAAAAATAGCTGTGGGTCAACACAGGCACCCGTCTGATAGCACTGGGCTAACGCTGCTCCTTTGGCACAGGGCACCCAACGGCAACCGGACCTCGCAGGCAGAGCTTCCAGAAGTAATTATCAGGGCCTGGCTCGTAGAAACTGCTGTTGTTCACGTACTAAACTCTGCTGGAAGTATCACGATGGGAAGTATGTGTTTTGGGAAAGCCAGCCCCACTCCTGAATGCTGAATTCTCCAGACTCTGGTTCTGAATCACTTGGAAAACTTTCCATTTTGTGGCTGAACTTGCCCAGACTCCTGCTCACGGGGTTCCTTGCACTACCAGAAACCTGAAATCTCCACTTTAAAGTGTTTCCTAGATTTAGCTAAAGAACAAAACAAAAACCAGGTAGCAAATGAGGCATTCTGAAGAGTTACAGAAAACTCTCTCCGAGGTCATTAAACCCACACCCTGGAGCTCTGGGCACCACTTCTGGTCTTAGTGTTCCACTGGACCGTGATCTGAACAGGTAATTCTTATACTCCCACAGGACAGTACCAAGAAAAATCAGAGACCACCCTCCACTAGAACAACTTGATTCCTCTGCTGATGTCCACAGCCCCAGGACAAAGAGATCCAGAGGAGGCACTTACCCACAGCTCCACACGTCTATGGCTGGTGTGTAACGCTCCTCACCTAGCAGCAACTCTGGGGGTCGATACCATAATGTAATGACTTTATTTGTGTATGGACGGCTGGAAGGCAAGATATGAAATAGAAACTGAGCCACCAAATCCTTAGAAACTGGGGGGTTTGTTTGTTTTTTTTACTTCTAAACTGTAGAGTTCACTGTGTCAGTGGAAGCAGTGGGCTTGTGAGTGCCTCACCTGCCAGAGTTAAACAAAGCTGAGACAGCACAGGTTTTACACAGCTGCCCGTGCACACACAACAGTTCAGCTGTAGGTACCCAGGACTGAAATATCCTGTCCTGTAACAGGCAGCAGCAGGCTGCCATGACTGAACAGTGACTGATCAAAATGTGGTCCATGGCAAGCAGAGGTGTCTTGGTCCCTTATCAGCAGGTTTGTCTCATGCAAAGCTGTTAATACCAGCCAGGAGCATGCTCCTCCAACAGCCAGAGCTGCATTGCACTGCTTACACTGGAAATCACTTCTCAGGTAGTGCCAGGACTTCCCAGTGAAGGGACCACACGGAGGAGGAGAAGAAAGGAGCTCATCCCACCTACATAAGCCATTTCCCCTTCCTTCACCCCACTGTGTCTCACCTCTCCTCTGAGCTGTAGAGTCGGGCGAGTCCAAAATCTGCAAGTTTGATTTGCCCACTGAAAGACAAAAAAAGGTCATGGGTTTGAATCACAGCTGGGCTGACACGTGGCAAGCAGGGCCAGGGAAGACAATCCCCCCCGAGTAGGAGAAAGGCCTAAACAAAGCAACCTTTGCAGTGATGACTTTTGGATAGGCCAATCTTTTCCTAGATCCTATTTAGTGCTTCAAAGAACCAAAACAAAACACCCCAAACAAACAAACAGAAAGCAATAATTCAGTTTCATGTCTCTCACAAACCCTTCCTCAAGAAGGGGACCAATGGGGGCCAATGTCCCCAAGAAGCTTTTTAGATGGGCATCTAGAGGTGTGGACAGAGTTATGTGCAGGATTATTCTTACAGGCTCTAAGTTTTCTTACAGATGGCCAGATAAAGACAGGAAAATTAACATTAAATGATTAATGATGTTCTGTGCTGAACTATGTTTCTGTCGAACACTGCTGCCTGGAGAAGAGAGGGCGTCCACGGAGAGCTGCTTCTTCCTGCCTTAGCCCTCCGTGGTTTCTCTGCACACAAGCACTTCCAATAACAGTATTTTTGCCAGAACACCGTGGAGACCAAGTGTACACAGGGACCTGGTTACTTCAAGTCAACATGAAAGAAAGTTAACTGTAACAGCAGCTGCAAATGGTGAGCAGAGGGGAGGATCTGCCAGCGAAGCAGAGGCTTGTGAGGGTGAAAACAACAGTCATCTGCTTTCAGCTGAACCCAGGGAAGAGCTCAGACAGAAGTTTATCTACTCCTAGGTTACCTGTTGTTCAATAAGATGTTGGAGCACTTAATATCTCGATGAAGGAAATTCTTTTTGTGACAATAATCCAGACCCTCCATTAACTGTTTCATGAAAGACTTGATATGGTCCTCTGAGAAATGTACCAAGCCAGATTCTAGCAGCCCCATTAGGTCATGGTCCATGTACTCAAACACAAGGTAAAAGGCACCTGGTATAATAAAGAGAGAAATGATTCAAGAGAAGAGAGATTAGGAAAAAGGAGGAACCCCAGTAGATTCAATTGAGTGATTTATTTATTTTTTTTCCACTGTTGAGTGTGTTCTGTGGTTGGCTTGTTGGTTTTTTTTTTGTTTATTTGTTTTGTTTTTTTTAAAATGTGGTCTTGTAATATTTAGGGCTTATTTGGCATCAAAGACGACTTTTGTTTTCCTCAAGAGGAGTAAAAAAAACAACCCCAAACCAACTAAGTAGCCCCTCTAAGATATTGAGCCCACATCTGAAATCAAAAGACATGCCCAGAATAAATTCTTCTGAAATCCTGGCCACCTTTATCTGTGTTTTGTTTTGTTTTTTTTTTTTTCCTTCTTTCAAGCTAGTTTGTTGAAGAGACTACTGCTGGGCATGGCTCAAAGAGATGTTTGTGGTGTTCCTACCAAATCCTACCTTTGTCCTTCTGGAAAGTCAGAGCGCCTCGTTTGTCCCTGACAGTTTAATTCACGGCCCCACACAGGAATGCAACGCATCCTTTTAAGCCCATGTCTACCTCTGCTCTGCAGTGCAGCAGCTCATTTGAAATGGAATCTATCCCTTGATGAAAGGCCAAATCCAGATGCCAAACTCGCTGGAACTATGTCCCGAGGAGGAAGGCAAAGAATAAAACCTACAGCAGAGTTTAGATTTTTAGTTTTACACTCGGAATAAGCAGATGGGAGTTGCATCACCTCTCTGGCTAAATCGAAACCACACCCCAATCCTACCTTTGTCCTTCTTGAAATCCAGTGCATCTTGTTTGTCCGTGACAATTTCCTTCATGTTAACAACACTGCGGTGGATCAGCTGCCGAAGGATCTTGATCTCGCGGATGGCCGTGATGGGGAAACCTTCCTTCTCATTGTCCAGTCGCACCTTCTTGAGAGCCACCAGTTCACCTGCCAGAAGACACCCGGGTCAGAGCCTCGGCACGTATCGCTCCCGACAGCTCTGGGGGTTTCCAGGCTCCCGACCTCACGAGTAGAGAGGGCAGCTGGGGCATAAACTCACACTCACCAGGGTTTCAGAGCTTCTGCTCTTTGGGCCCTTTAGAAAACACCCAAGGGAAAAGCTTTTTGCAGGGCTGGAGCCATTTCTAGTGCTGTGGCTACGGGCTGCTAACCGGCAACACCGCTAACGCCGGAGGGGGTTGCAAGCACCCCCACAGTAACGAAGCCAAGTCAACTGGAAGCTGCTCGGCATCCTTACCTGTATCCTTGTCCTTGGCTTTGTACACCTGCCCGTACGTCCCTTCTCCGATAATCCCAATGATATCAAACTTGTCCACGCAACGCTTCCCCCAGTCGCTCTCCGTCTGTCTCCTTTCTCCATACCGAGGACAACAGATTCTGAAAGAGGGAAGATGCCTGTGAGATGCCCAAGCGCTGCCCCTCACCTGCCATCGCTCAAACTCAAAAAAAAAAATCATTTACAATCTGTTCTAAACTCTCCCTGGTGGGTCTTTTCCCCTCACTTGTGCATTTCTCAGCTGCAGGCGGCTACGGAGCGGCACACCGCTCCTCCCAGGGAAGGGGGAGTGCAAAGAGAAGCAAACGGGCTACTGCACCACCTCACTTCTACAGCCTGAGGCAGCAGAAGTGTTTTGCTACAGCCCACCTGAGGCACGTGGGGATTTCTGCAAAGATCTCATTATACACTTTGAACGGAGAGCACCTCGAAGGAAACCAAACTAGTGTCTTTATCTTAAAAAATACCAAAGTATTAAGCTACAGCAGGACAAAAATCAGCGTTTGGAATCTTTTGCAGAAACACTGGGCATTTGTTTTTTTACTTAAAGTTCAGCAGCACTCTGTGTACCTTGCTCTCTTGACAAATGCATTAATTCTGTTCCCAGGGAAGTTCTCTAGGCTTTGCAACACGACCGGTACTTCGGCCGCACGCGGGGAGAGGGGGTTTGTCTCCTGTTTGGAATAACACTTCCTAGAAGCACCAGGAGCTAAATTTACATAGGGACACTACTCAGGAGGCTTCTTTGGCCAGCAGGCTCTAGGGTACATCAGAGTGAGAGCTTTCAGGGCAGATGTGGCTGGAGCTGGGAGGATGACACACTCCAGCTGTTTCTGCCGCCGAAAGGGTCAAAGGGGAGGACGAGAGGAGCTGACAGCTCCAGCACGACGCCTGAACTGTGGTCTCCGTTTGGTGCACAGTTTACACAACCTCCCCTTCCTCCCGAGCTGCTGTACTGTTAATTCTCAAACAGAAGAGGCCTTCAACTGAAAGGGGTCCTAACATGAAACAACCCACAGGTACCAGAAGAAAAAAAACCAAATATGAGCTTGTTTTCTCCACATGTCACTTCCCTCAATAAAGAGGGCACACGAACGAGCCTGGGGACAGCAAAACTGATAGAGCTGAACTAAGTCTGGCTAAAGAGTTTAAGTAAATGCACATGAAACGTTCTCCCCATCCCAGAAACAGAGGAAGGCTGCTGAGAGCTGGCAAAGCAGGTGCCAGATTCCATCTCGCTTCACTCTGAGCAGCTCCGGCCCCACAGAGAGCACAGGACAGAGGCAGCTGCTGCCGTACGCACAGAGAGCGAAGGCTTTGGACGCCTAGAGTGGTATCTGTGTGAAACAGCAGAAAACCAAACAACTCAAAAGAGAAGAAAAAGAAGCAAGCGAGTCTTACTTTGGTCTCTTTTTGAACGGTTGCTGAGGTGGTGTGGCTGCCTTTGGTTCTGGGGAGTCAGGAGGAGATGGGTCCCCTCCAGGGAGCTCTGGAGGGAGCGGGAGGTCCGTGAGTAAGTGTCGTGGTCTCTGCTCTCTATCTTTCTTCACAGGTTTTGGAGGAAGAATCTCTTTTGGACTAAACTCCGAAAAGTTAATACAATACAAAAGTCAGACTCAGCAGCCAATTAACAACAAAGCAGCCTTACCGCGGGACAACAGCGCTCGAGCTCAGAACGTAAAGTTAGAAGCCCAAGTTTAACAAAACAGCCTCAAATTTTACAGTGATGATACATCAGGAGGAAGGAAAAAACAAAAACAAAACGTTAGGTTTCACCCACCACTTTCAAAAAACCCACCCAGCTCTTGCAACTAGAACTTCATAGAACGGTGGGGGTTGGAAGGGACCTCTGGAGATCAGAGAGTCCAACCCCCCGGCCAGAGCAGGGCAGAACCTGCTCAGTTTGCATAAATAAGTAGTTTCTGAGTTTCCTGTGACAGTTGAGGGTGTCAGCCAGCACCCACTTTCCAACCCTTACTTCCTCTATTTAGTCCATTTATCCCGCGTGACTTAAGGACCCCTGTAAATACACCAAACTAAGTCACTCTGCAGAGGTAGTTTTTGGCTTCTCAACAAGGACTGAAATGTAGCTCTAACTCGTGAAAACTGCTGAGAAACCAAAATTTGACTTTTAAAAAAAACCCAATCATACCACCAATCGTTTCAGAAGCTTGGTTTAAACTGGCAGGAGTCGTCAGCAGAGCCCAATTTCTCTCTCGCGCACACAGCGAGGAGAATTCCTAGGTCTGAACAGTCAGGAATTCTTCTCCATGCAAATCTCTGCTTCACCAGGAAAAGATGAAGAGGTTCAAAGAACCTTTCAAGGTTCATTTTTAGGGCAGGCAGCAGGAGGTTTGCTGTTTGTCAGCATCACCAGCTCTAATGCTTCAGCACAGAGAGCTCTGTGTAGATGAAGGGATGGAAGTAGGGCATTTTCCTAGGGTTTTTTATTAGATGCTGCCTTATCTGCACAACAACCTTGAGGAGGGATCTCCAGAGGGAAGCACTCCCTGACCACGCTACTGCCAGAGGTGCCTATCCCAGAAATACCAGAAGTGGGAGAGCTGCACAGGATGTCAGACCTCAGAAGAGGTTCCTCAAAAGGGATTGAGACAGTCAGAGCCCCCAGCCGCACGTGGGAGGCCAGAGCGCTTGTTCCAACAGAGCGTTTGCTCCTGGTAGCATCTGAGTGTCTAACACGTATGCTAAACTTGAGCCCTTTGACCATGTCAAAAAGGTTCAGCCTTTTTCCAGACACACATCAAATGTCAACTTCTTCCCAAGGCTTCTTGGGAAGGGCAAAGGTGTGTTTGTAGGTTTAACCCACAGGTGCCCGGGCTCCCAGGAGGTCCTTTCTCTCGCTTATCTGTGCTTAGTTAGTCTATTTGCATGTCAGCACGAGCACTACTAGGAGGTCACTGCAACTTTAATTACCCCAGAACACTTGGGCATTTCGCCAGGCCCTTCTTCCAAAGGGAGAAAGCCAAACAGACCCTTCAGAGTTGCCCAAGCAGAAAAGTGACAAAGCTTGAACTGCCCTACAAAGGCTTCTAGAAGCCACCTCCCTCCTTCCCCTCCCCTAAAATAGCAGGAATGCCACCAGTCAGGTCTGCATTTTTAACTCTTCGGGCTGCAAACAGTCCACCGAGTGTTGCCAGGAACTACACAAGCTCTGAAACTTCGGAGCTCAACACCAAAGACGTAACAAAGTTTGTGCCACTTGCTTCTAAACAGCTTCTCCGCTCTTCCTGCTGCATCTCCTGCCAGGTGAAGAGCCCCACGTTGCACCCTGACTGCTGCAAAGCCTCAAAGCATTATGAACATAAATCTTAAGAGCTCATCAGACACCAAGAAAAGCTGAAGGGTCTCCAGTGGAAGGAGGTGTTTCGTACTCGGATGCTCCCCAGCGCATTTCCAAACCCCGTGACTTCCCCCGACAGGCCCGGCCTATCGAACCCAAAGTCTATCCAAGAAAAGTTTTACTCCTAAATAGGAAGGCAGCTGATCAAGACTGAGCTTCTGCACCGTCAGTGCCACATGCAACTGCTGCTGGACTCAGCAAAATGTAGAGGGATTTCCCAGCTTTTTATTGGGGAAAATGTCACCGTGGCTCCACTGCCTGAGCTGAGCACCCAGCCGCGTTACCGCGCTCACTCCTAAGCGCCTGGTGCTGGGGGAGAGGAAACACTTCTATAGAATATGCCACACCTGGGTGGTTTAAAAAAAATAAAATGAGAGCTCTAAGTGTGAGTGGCTAAAAACCAAAAGACAGCATTTACAGAAGGATTTCTGTGCTTGGAAAGAAGGGAATGAAAGCAGCTGAATCTTGCTTAGAGCGGCATTTGAGTCGGGAAAAAATCTGCAACCTGTTAAAAGCTCTTTCCAGTTACATTCAACTGAACAGATACTTGCTGAACAACATTACACAGCTTAGGAAGGGCAAGAACAACACACACGAGCCTAACTTACCTCAGTCGCAGTGACATCATCACCCTAATTCACACTGATACCATGAACATCAATTAGATGCATCAGAATTTGTAATGCAGCCTCTTCACTTGAGCCACAGGGGAATTGTGTCAAGTTGTACTGTTGTGTAATGTACCATTCATTAAAAAAAGATGCTTTGCTAACCAGGGAGAGACCCAGGACATCTTTAGCCGTGGTCAGAAAGCTACAGAAGTTGTTAGGGAGCTACAGGCTATGCAGATGAAGTAGAAAAAAAAAACAAACCCCAAAGTATCTGTGATGACCTTATGCTAACAGCACCACAATATATTGACAGCTACAAAAGGGAAAACAAATAAAGAGGTTTTTCTTCTTCCCCACCTCTGATTGGGATATCTCGCCCTGTTCCCCTCTTCCCTCCCCAGTAAGGTTTCTCAGACAAGTTCACATGAGAAGCCAAGAGCAAGAGCTACAACTGCAGGACAGAACCAGGTCTGTGTGGTTTGATGAGAAACGAGAGGAAACAGAAAGCTGAAGTAGGTGAAGTTTCACTCTTTCGTTTTCAAGCAACACCTACTTCTGAAGCAGTAAGGACTCTATTAATTGTTTGATAATTAAGATATTATTTCAGCTAATTTTCTTTTCTTTTTTTAAAAACACATGGGCATGACCTGCACATTTGATGCATTTGGAAGAGAGCAAGCTCTGATTTGTGTCCTTGGACTGAAATTGTTCAGCTCTTTTGCTGTTAAGTACAGGTTGGGGAAGAATTAAATAAAAAAGCAACTTCAAAATAAGCCTGTGCCAACGGCTGCAGCGCAAAGAGGGGCACAACTCCAGAGCCCTGTTGCATGCTGTAACAAATCTGAACAAAAAGCGATGGGAAACCTTTACTAAGCAGCATTAAACCAACACCCAAACCTCTCTTTGTCACCGAGATAAGACGTAACTACCCAACCAGGATCATAAGATTCTCCACACAACCCTGCCAGGGCCCAAGCCAGGAACGGCCGGGCAGCATCACCTGGAAACCAGCAGCACGGCTCTGGGGGAACCCTGCGACCATCAGGCTAACCAAAACAATCTGATCGTTTCAATGCTTTGCTTTTAAACGCAAACGGGACGCTCTGGTGGGACCTTACCTATCCAGGTCATCTTCCCCAACTAAAATAGGGGGGAGCGGAAGCGGAGGCAACGTTGAAGTTTTCAGGTGCGGGATAGCAGCCGTCACAGACACTTGTGTTTTTGTAGCAACTTGGACAGAGGACTGAGAGTTCACCTGAGAGGATAAAGTAGACGTCCTTGGGTGGGAAGAGGATGGCAAAGACGTTGGGGCTGAAGTAGGGACCTGAACGGGAGTCGGTTGGGATGGCGGCAAAGGTGGAACAGCGGGCGACGGAGGCAAAGGCGGCAACGGCGGAGTTGGAGGCGGTGGCGTGGTTGTCGGCAGAGGCGGAGGAGGTGATTTTATTGAGGGTAGTGGGGGTGGAATCTCCTTCTCGGTTGTGTCCGTCTCTTTTGGAGATAGGAGGTCCTCTACCACTGCTACAGGCTTCGAGTCTTTTGTTCCCGTTTGTTTCGGATCTCTAACTGGAGCAGGGTGTTTCCTCTCAGAGTTCTCCTCTGCCTTGGTTTTCGTTGTCTCTGCAGGGGCTTTAGTCTCTGCGTTTGTATACAGTAAATTAACTAACTCTGTATCCGAAGAAGACTTTTCAGATTTAACAGTTTTGATGACCTTTTTAGACTCCGTTCCAGACTCCTTCAGTTCAGCCAAGCTGTTCTCCTTCCTGGAGAGGAAAACAGGGGAGCCCTTTGCCTCCTTCCCATCCACCTTGGCTGCAGCTGCCGCCGCCGCCGCTCGCTCCTTCTTCTTCCTGCTGAGTTCTGCCCCCAGACTGGAGTTCAGCGGCAGCCGGGTCGGTGATATACTGGAATGGCGACTGCGCGACCCAGACCTCTGCTTTTTACTGTGAGATGATGAGTGTCTCGAGTACCCAGGACTTCGGCTTCGCGACTTCACGGACTTCCTGCGGAGAGAGCGGGGAGAAGAGAAATGAAAGGAAGCGTCACGCGACCTCTGAGCTACTCACCGATATCGACGACTCTCTGAAAATAATTCAAGTCCATTATTCGTCAGCTCAGTTCAGAGAGCACGTAACACCTGTTAGGAGAGACTAAAGCTACCGACGGGAGTTCACTGGCTAAAGCAGCACAAGGTTCAGGTCATCATCCGGCCCTCCCGTGTCAGAACTCCCCTCGTGATCATATCGAGACAGAGGACGAAGGACCAAGGTTGGACAAGCCCCAGCTAAAGGCGAGATCACAGATGCCTGCACTGAATAGACTTCAGTGGAGAGGATGAGCTGGCAGCTTACGAACCTTTCACAGCAATTATGTACAACTTTAAAGGAAACAAGGGATAAAAAGCGACTGCCCTCACGGGAACGCTGCCTCAGGAAACATCGAGCTTCAAGCTAATTTTTCCCCCTGGTTCTTTTACTATCATCAGAACTCAAATTTGCATATTGTGATTCAGCAGAAGAAAAGAGAACCCAGGAATTTTAATTCTGGGGTACGTCCAGAGGGTCTCAGTTTTTCTCTACAATAAACAGGCTCTCAATTGCATATACCTGTAAAAGTGAAAAAACCACTCAACTCAAAAGCCTGTGTTGTGTGAGCTGTTTCCTGCCGTTGCTTGTATCACATCAGGGTACACACCGTGAGCATGGGGAGAACCCCGTCGGACACCAGTGCTGACCACAAGCTCAGCAAAGCCCAGTGTGGAAACCCGAGAAAGTAAAATGGAACTGGAAATTGGTACTTCTGGCGTCCGTGTCAAAGTATCTGAGAAAACAGAACCGTTTCCTCCAGGACACTCGAGGAGCAATGAGGATTTTGCAGGTTGTAAGACAGACTTTAACTGGTGGTAGGTCCTGACAGGCTTAGAAGCTGTGGGAGCCGACATGAAAATGAGACTTCTGGAGATCAAATTCTGTGAACTGCAGAACAGAAACTATTCTTAAAGTTTATTTTATCCCTCAGAACATATAAAGTTTGGAAAATACATAACTGTCTCAAACCAGTTCCACAGTAGGTCTAAATCCCACTAATACCAAGGGGGTTTAAACCCAGTAGATGCCAGCTCGCTTGTAACCATCCTCAGGATGTAATTAACAACGAGCTCAAAGTTGTTCATAGTGCTACATAAATTAGTTACCCCGAGACAACAAACCTTTGCTAAATAAACTGGAGAACTGAGATACTAACACAAAGCTCCTGCCAAAACCCACCAGCACCATCGAGGATGGGCAAGAGCTGTGGTTGCTGGGGAGGTGAAGGGTCTGGCTGCAAAGTGCTGTCGAGTTAACGAACCCTCTTCCATTTCTACTCCAAGCACAAGCATCCTGCCCTGGCACAAGTAAGAGGTGGTCCAAAGCCCAAGCTAACAGTGGGCCAAAGCCCACCACGGCTGTAGGGATTTATCTTTAGACTTGCAAAATAAAGATACAACCAGAAAGAGGGGGGAGGGGGGGAAAAGCCTCATGTGAAGCCACTCGATTTCCTTTTCAACACACTGCTCTGTAATGGGAACGCTGCCTCGGGACGGTCTCTTTTCCAGAGGTTTCTGCTTAATAAATTCCTCGGTCTCTGGCGTGGTTTGCTGCCTGGACAGCAGCTCACCTGCCACATCCCGGCACAACGGGCTGAGAAAAACACTGCTAAGGAAGCCTGTAGGATGTGGAGCTTACTGCAGCAACTCCGGAGGTTAACGTTCCCTGTTACAGCTCTTCCCACGTGGCTTGGTTAAGAGGCTGCGATTCTGCATCTCCTGCTCCCGTCCTCCATCCCCCCCATAAATGCCCCCCAACTGTTAACTCCACTTCAGCTGGTTGCAAAGCTATGTTCTCACCACCATCGCTCAGCAGATCTGATGCTAACTTCTCCAAAAGTGGAATTTTGACTTGTTTTCAGTAAAGCTACGTTAGGAGTGCAGCCAAAGACACCTGCATGGACACAAAGGAAAGGTCCTGCTGGAGGGCACAGATGGGACCCCCTTACACGAGGGTCACTGTGGAACCAGCACTCCCTGACCTTCCATCAGCAAATCCCCCTCGTTCTACCAGGACTAAATCCCCTTATTTCCCCCTCCAGTGGTCTCCTCTGCTCCACAGGCACCACTCACTTTCTCTCTTCAGTCATCCAATGATAATTACCTACAGTTATTATACAAAGAGCTGTTGTTTCTAAGCCCATTTGCCAGCTTGGCATTTACAGCTTCTTTGTTAGACCTGAAAAAGGCACCAGATCCAGCAGCTCATCTCCTTTCTCAGCTATACCAACACAACCAGTCACAGCCCACTTGATAAGAAGTCTTACCTCCTATCCTTAGAGCATCAACAGCCCAACACCACCCAGCACTTGTGAGGGGCCGCCTTCCACAGCTACACCTGCTTTTATCACTGCTGGAGGGCTCAGAAGAGATGCAATAAAGACAGAAGATGCACAGACAGATTTTGCTTTTTGAAGAGTTTTGGGGTTTTTTTCCCAGCCTCTGGAATGATCTTTTTTGTTGCTTTACCGGTTAGTTCCAACTTTACCCCTTTCCCCCCTTAACGTGCTTTAAGGCAGCACTCCACAGCTCAGGTAATCAGGGATGGGTGGGGAGCAATTCAGTCCTATGTGGAGGTCTTTTTCTGGATAAAACCATTCTGGGGTTAAAAAACCCCACCTTGTCTCTCTAGCACTGGAAACTAGAAACATAAAATACTAACCAGGAGGACTGTGAATTAACAGAGAAGTCAGGAATTATGGCTCATCTAAAAATCCAAATAAAAAAGTGTTTGTTATTGGATTAATTTAACTGATAAAAGCAGAAGATGACAACGGCCTCTGGAGGAGAGGATGTTAGACCCCTCCAGACCTCCTCCCACCGAAAATGACCAGTTGTTAATAGAAGTGACCCTGAAGCCCAGGGCATCTCCATACCTCCCTATTACCCACCTTACAAGCTCCCAGGAACAGCTACAGCTATTTCACCTGCCCCAAGCCACACCAGAAGTTAAAAGTAACACAGAAACCAATATCTGGAAGCCTGACTGCACGGCCTGTGCTCCAATTGCCCAGGAAACAAATTCAAACAGAAGGCAAATGTTTCCTCTTTATGAATCCCCACCAACCTTTTGCCACAGCGAGGATCTGCACAACAGCGGCCGCTACTCCAGCACGTGCAGACACTCACACGTAGCTGCCATACTTGGTGCAACCCACCTTCAGCCAGCTGAAGGACTCTGGAATATCTTCTAGTTTTAGCTGCAACAAGGGTTGCTACAAGAAATGGCAAAAGTCACATCTGTTGTTTTCCCTTCTGACCAAATCGTCTCATTTCCTCCTAATTTGAAAGCAAATTTTGCAGAGCCATTTGAAGTGCAAACATTCTGTGTTTTCTCCAATCAGCACAGCACATTGATTCAGTTTCCTAACATTGGATTTTGGACACAGAGATTAAAGAAAATGCAGAATGCACTAAAAAAAAAAACAAAACCAACCCACAAAGCCAGAGCCCTATATTGTCAATCAGTGGAAATAACTCAGTGTCCCAGAAACGCCTGCATTACCTCCTCCGAGGAGCTGAAGCCAGTCAGATGCTCTCTGCCTGAGAGAGTGTGCCAGTTAACGATGTTTTCTCTCCCAAACCCTTCCTGTCCCTCTGCGGGAGCCAAAGGAAGAGCTCACCCAGGCTCTGCCCCTGCTACTCTGGTGAGGAATCAGCTGCCTCCATTTACACCCTCGTCTGCAGGGTCTCAACCAATGCTGGGGGAGAAGGCTCAGCCCATCCCCTCCCTCAGCTGGGCTCCTAAACTGCTGTCAGCTCTGGGGCAGCCCCACCTTGGGCTTCTGGAGCAGCTGTTTGACCATCGACTTACACCAACTGCCTCCCCCTCCAGGCTGCGAGCTCAGTGAAGCACAATCAGGAGTGGAATACAACTTGCTATTTGCTTAACAGCTGGAGAGCACATTAAAGTGTCCTTTTACTAGAATCACTTCAGGTGGATGTTTTCTGAAGGCATAACCCGTGGGGTTTTGCTCTGCTTTAAAAGGCTGTATCACACAGTCAGCGAGTTACCAGCCCAGAAGAGAGAGAGGAGTAACAGGTTATCAATGGAAGCCAGAGACGCAAAGAATTCAGTACAAGCTGAGCATAAACAGCAAGTAACCTTTGGAATCTAATTTGGTTTGGGGTCTAGCGTTTTGCCAGTGAGAGAAAGACGCCCCTAAGTTTCTTACGTGGGTAAAAAAGTTCAGGAAAGCAGCACAAAGTGCTTCAAAGTTGCTCCCACCATTAAGATCAGGAAAAGATAATGGCCTGAATTTTCAAGTTGGAAGCAACGAGCCGTTTACAGAAAGAATTGCTTCAGCAGGCCCGGGGAGGGGAGTAACCTGAGCAGAAAACCTGCCTCTTCACACACCACTTTCCACGTGGCTTCTCCCCGGCGAGGGTCGAACGTGGACATCACACCCAAGGGTATCACCAAGAGCGCACCCGCTTTCTACCACTGCCTGGCAAAAGCACTGGCGTGTAACACGTAACAGCGGGGCCACCGGGGCAAACGGATCAGGGGAGGGAAAAGAAAAACTGCAAGGACTATCCCTCAGAACCCCACGAGTGTACATGGAGAGATCAGGGCAGAGGAGAAACGGCCCGAAGGAAACTTTCACAATGTAAAAATCACAGCAGAGTAAGTAGATTTTATGTACTATTTTGCAGGGTGCTAAAACCAACACACCTCTCTCGGAGCAAGTGCAAGGGCACTAAGTAAGACAGTATTCCTTGTGTTAAGAGGAGAGCCCTGGTAATAAAGCTGGAATTCCAAAAGCCCCAAGAACTTTGGGAACTGCTGATCCCATAAACATGCTCTGGAAGCAGCCTCTTCGCTCACAGCTCCTGTTTGGACCAGTGGATGCAGCCCAGCTATCCCAGCACAGAGTATTTCTCTAGTGATTACATTCCAGGTCACATCTTAATTGCCATGGAGCTACAAGCAAAGCTTCCCAGCACCCATGGTGACAACTGGAAACTCACTTAACATAAGCTGGGAGGGGAGGGAATAAAATAAATCAACATTAGACTATGTATTCGTGCATAGAATGGGATGATTAACAAACATCTGAAATAAAACACACAGAGCTACCTTCAAATAATAGTTTCCTTCTATAGCAAGGTTACTGACTAAAGGGAAAAAAAAAAAAAAAGAGAGAAAAAAAAAAGAGAAAATTATAGTTAAGCCAGAATACAGCTGGTTCCTACTCGCCCTTCCAGAATGCCCCAGTTTCAGACTTGAAGCCAGAAACTCTTGTACTGAGAAAAGAAAGTTTAGGCTCGAAAGATGGAGTTTACATGTGGTCACCTCTAATTCAAGGAGAAAGAAACAAGTCAGCTCAGAAAGGAGGAAATCCACTCCAAACAAGCCACCCTCCTGAAAAGTGTGAGCAAGAATCCATACAGTAAACAGATAAAGGCTTCCAGAAAGAGGCAAAAACATCCTGCCTGGCTGACCTGGGCCAAGGAAGCGTCTCAGATCCTGCCCGGGGAGCTGAACGGCCCCGGCTCCCTTCCGAGCACAACCCTGCCCAGGAGCCCGGGCCCTTCTGCGGGGGCCACCTCCAGAGGTGGGTGTAATTCAATCCCAGGAGCTGGGTCAGCCCTGGGCCTCTCTGCCGAGAGCCAACATGGACGCTGCCGCCCGCCCGCGGGCCAGGGAGGTGTTTCCCGAAGTGTGAACACCATTTTAAAGGGAACCACGAACCCAACCAAAGCAACTCTACGCGCATCGCTCTGCAGCCAACCCGGGCAGTCACTGACCCGGGTCCTAAGGGAGATGAGGGAAGGGGGTTAACCCCTCCCAGAGCCACCCCAGGACAATTCCCCCTTCCCCGGGGCACGGGAGACAAGGCGGAGAACACGCACCTGGTGATGGGGCTTCGGCTCACGGAGCGCTTGGCGGCGAAAGGGCTGCTGGAGCGCCGGCGGCCGTAAGGGCTCGGCGACCTCCCGCCGTACGACCCGCTGCCCCGCTCGTAGCTCGAGGAGCGTCTCCTGTTGTAGGGGCTGATGGATCTCTGCCGCCGGCTGTACGGGCTGGGAGAGCGAGTGTTCGACTGGTAGGCCACGGGCTCCTTGTAGGGTGGGCTGATGGACTGTCGGCGTGAGGAGCCGCCGGGGCTCTTCCTGTAGGGATCGTAGTTACTGGACGTGTGAGAACGGGGAGGGCTGAGATCATACTCCTGGATGTAGGAGGCTCCTGAGGGGCTGTCGTCCAATTTAGGGCTGTCATTCCATTTTCTGTGAGGGCTTCGGGATTTTCGCTTCGGGCTGTCGATTGTTTTGTAACTTTTTGGAGCATCCCTTTTCCGATGGCTTTTGCTGCGCTCTTTGTGGCTGGACTTGAGCTCTCGATCCTTCCTGGATTTCTCCTTGTGCGCTTTGGCCGAGCGGGACTCCTTGTTGCTACTCTTTGAGGACAGTGACTTGGGGTGCTCCTCGCTCTCAAGGAGTCTCTTGGAGGATCCCGACACTCTCTCCTTGGTAGACCCTGACCTGCTGGATGCCTCCAGGCTCTTCTCTAACTTCCTCTCTTTTTCTGCCTGTTTGCTTTTCATCAGCTCACGAATGCGCTTGTGCTGGTGGTGCCGGTGCTTCTGCGTCCTCTCGCTCCTGTCTGCTTTCCTCTCCTCGTTCTCCCTCCTGTCCAGCTTGAGGGCCACATCATCCGAGAAGGTATCCGAATCCGAACTGATGTCATCGTACTCCACCAGCGGCTTGATCATCGCACCCAAGGGTGCCGCCGTCTCCTGGGCTGCCAGCGGCGACTCCTTGGAGTGCCTGGACTTATGCCTCTTGTGCCTGGAGACCAGCCGGTGCCTCTCCTTGCTGTTCGAACTCCCGCTGCCAGGTGCGTGCTGCGAGGACCCCCCGCCGCCCCCATCCTTCTTGCCCCCATGTCTCTCCGGATTTGGCATTCCTCCTCCACTGTGCTCGAGAGAGGGGAGGGGGGCGATCCTCCAAAACCCCCAAACTTCAAACTTCCTCAGCGCCCCGCTCCTCGCACCATTCACCCCGGCCTCGGCCCTCCCTGCCGCCAACACCCCCTCCTACATGGGGAGCGGGGCAGGGAGCGCGGCCCCGAGAGGCCCCGGAGGAGGCGGAAGGCGGGGAGGGAGGGAGCAGGAACCGGGAAGGGCCCCGGCCTCACCGCCTCATCCGAGGGGCCCAGGCCCGGAGGGCAGCGCCGCCGCGGGGGCGCCCCGGGAAGGCGGGGCCTGGGCCCGCGAGCCCTCCCCACCCCCTCAGCACCGGTCGCCCGGGCCCCGCGCGGATCCCTCAACCGGAAGGCCCAGCGGGGCTCGACCGTCGCCCGCTCCCCCCCCCGCTCCGGCCCGGCCGCCGCTCCCCGCCGCCGCCCCCCGCTCACTTCCCAAAGCGAAACGGCTCCGCGTCCAAGGGGGGCACCCGACAACTCTCGCGAGAACCGGCCTCCTCTCGCGAGATCGCCGCCGCCCTCCGCCCCGCCGGCTGGGCCGCCGCTCCCGCGAGACTTCGCTGAGCCGACGGGATTAAGAAGAAGGTGAAGGCGGAACGGGGAAGGGGGGAAGTCCTCTCGCGAGATCCGGGCTCTTGCTGCGCGCGCGCCGCGGAATGACGCGCTCGCCCCGGGGCTTCGAATCAAACTTTTAAGGAGGCACCGAACGGGGACGCGGCGCCCGCTCCCCGCCCTTCAACCGCTTCTTTATTGGGGCACCGGTGGCGGACAAGCGTCCTCCCGCCACCAGCCCTGGCTCCTCCTCGCCGCTTTCGCTCTCCTCCTGGTTGTTAACGGGTCGTTGCTCGGCCCTCCCGGTGCTTCCCCGAGGTGCTAGGGTTGGCAGTTGCCGGTACCGGGCGCAGCTTCCCCGCCACGGCGCTTGAAGGAGGGTCGGGGAGGGGAGGAGAAGTGGGCGGAGCCTCGCGACCTCCCTCACGCCCCGCCCGTTAACGCGCGGCCCTTCCCCAGCTCTCGCGAGACGCGGCAGCGTCTCGCGAGAGCTGGGGAAGGGCCGCGCGCCCCGCAGCGCAAAGCCGCGGCCGGAGGGATGGCGCCGGTGGCCGCCGCCGTGTGAGGCCGGCGCGGAGCGGCCCCGGCCGCGGCTCGTTTCCCTCCCCCCCCCCCCCCCCTTCCCCCCCCCCCCCCACCCCCTTTCCCCCCCCTCCCCTCTCCCGCCACAGCCCCGGCGCGACGTGAGGCCGGCGCTGGGGTCCTCCCGCCCCTCCCCGCCCGCGGTATGAAGGCGGCTCCGGGCAGCGCTGAGGGTGAGTGGCCGGTGGAGGGGCGCGGCCGGTGCCGGGGGCTTCCCGCCGACCCCTTGAGGAGACGGGCGGCTCCGCTGCCGGTGGTCGGAGCGGCTGAGGTGTTTTCTGGAAAGGTGGCAGTGGGAGGGTGAGGATCCCGCGGCCGGTGGCACCGTGCCGGGAGTTCTCCGGCGCCGTGAGTCGCTGCCCGGCCGGGCCTCCGGGTGTTCGCGGCTGCGCGGCTCCCGTTTTGAAGGAAATAAAGACGAATATTCTCTTAACTTGGCCGAGATCTGGCAGAACGCTCCCTGGGCTTAACGGGATCTCGGTGACGTGCACCGGTTTCCGGGAAGGAGTGTGTTGGCAGCGAGAGCCCGGCTCGGTACGGGTCTGACCCGGGGGGCCTCGGGCACAGGCTGGAGCGGGAGCCGCCCCCTGAGCAGCGGGAAACACCTCTTTTACCTGTGACGGTGCCCAGAGAGGTGGTGGAATCCCCACCCTTAGAGATGTTCAGAAGCCACCCGGACAACCTGTTGTAGGTGGTCCTGCTTGGGCTTGGGCCAAGTGACCTCCACACCTCCTTCCAGCCTCAACTGTTCTGTAACTCGAAGGCAACCGAGAGGTATAAAGTGTCTGAAAACATCTAGCAATCACCTGTTTATTTCTTACGACTGATTTTGAGGTGTCTGCGTTAGGCTTGTGAACTGCAGAGGCATCAATCATGAAAAGAAACCCTTGACATCTTGCCAGTCAGGGCTTTTGGGGTCGGGAGCTGTGGCAGTTAAAGTGTCTTCGATGTCTTGTTTGTCTCGGACCCACTAATGCCAGTGACAGGGCTTGTTTTGGCAGCGACAGCTGCTGGGGTTTTTTGGCAAATGCAAGTGTAGATAAAGCTGCCTCTTAGCAAAAAAAAAAAAAAAAAAAGACAAAAGTAGAGTCCTCTTCAAACCCACGTTCTCTTTGTGCCTGTGTCCGACTAGATTGGGGGGAGGGGAAAGATGAACCATTTCATCTTGCATCTGTTTTAGCTAAACTAACGGGAGGGTTTGGCCTGGTCGCTGATGCTGTATCCCACCTCTCTCATCAGGGAGACGGTTCAGAGCAGATACAGAAGTGAGCCTGGGGAGCCAGCGGTAGTAGGTGGCAGCCTGTGGGATGTTAGAGGTGCTTTGTAAAGGCTGAGCAGGTTCTGGGTTGGTAGAGACCCGTGAACCTTCCGTTGTCCCCTGCTTTGCGATCTGGCAGCGCACGGAGCTGGGCCCTGGCTCCAGAACAGCACCCAGGAGACACCAGCCCTTGGGTTTCAAGCTGGTGTGAGGTCAGAGTGGGTCTGATGATAGAATTTGTGATAACTGGCAATCGGACCAGTTTGGGTGAGGGTTTTGGTGGTGGAAGGATCCATGAAGATCTTTAAGCTGTGTAGCTGGGAGAGTGAAGGGGGATCCAGGGAACAAAGCTTAACCTCAGTTCTTTGACCTCATTTCTTTCTCCTGTCCCGGGGAAGCTTCCTCTCTAGACCTGGCTGTTGTATCTCCAGACTGCCCCAGTATCTTCCTGTCGTGCCAGAACTTAACCCGATGGGGCCACATCATTTTCAGTCCATGCAGAACAGGAGCTGAGCTTTGCCCAACAGGCCCGTAGGCATTTTATGGTCCTTTAAGTTTTGATAACTTGTGATAGATCCTTAACATTTATCTAACCCTCAGATGTAGGTCAGAGGGATAAATAAACTTTAAGTTTTCTGACATCATGTTTAGCTTAAAGGTGGGAAGTGTTTTCATCACAACTGCCAGGCTGTTCTCCTTGCAAACCTTCAAATATCGTCTCCTCCTCTGTCCTCAATACTCCCCTCTGGTTTGTGTTACAGAAACAGAGAAGCTGAATAAGATGAGTACCCTCTTAGAAAGACTTCACGCTAAGTACAACCAAAACAGGCCTTGGACAGAAACCATGAAGTTAGTCCGTCAAGTCATGGTGAGAACTGGTGGGGTCTCAGCAGGGGGCTTTCTGAAGTCTCTTTGGTAATAACTTTGTTGTCGTTTCCTTAGATCTCTTCAAAGTGCTTTAAGCTTTTGTTCAAGCCTTGACTTCCTCCTGGGCCAGAGTGGTTGAGGCGTGCGAGTCCTCCCACCCCGCGGGGTGCAGGGGAGGGGGTGAGGCCTGTCTGTGGCCTCTGCCTTCCCTAATTACAGCCTCCCCCTCTAGAGAGAGCCCCATCGAGGCGGGGTGGCTGTCAGCTCAGCACCAGGAAAAGGCTCAGACTTGTGCTTTCGGCCGGTGCTGAGGAGCCCAAACCTTTCTGCCACTGTCTGCTTCAGGATGTTGTGCTCTGTGAACTAATTTGCTGCTTGCTCGGTGATATTCAAAACTCGATGTTGATTTAGTCAAGCGTGGGCTTGAAAAACGTGTGAGGGGAAGGAGGAGCAGGATAGAGCTACATCAAAGCCTTCTGCATACGTTGTGGTGTTAAAAGTTTGCCTGCCTCCTTATTTCTCTGTCGTTTCTCATATAACTCTTAGCATAGCCCTATTAAAAAGTTGCTACAGTCTGTTCTTCCAGATGAGCAAGTCGCTTAAAAGAAAATAAATCAATTCCTGCCTTTGTTACCTGCTTCCAAACCCCATCCTGTTCTCCTACAGGAATCAAAATGAGGATGTAATTTTGGGATGAAATCTAATCTGCTTTTAATTACCCTCACTTGACCACACGGAAGTTGTGGTCGTTCCCTCTTCCCGAGCCATAGGCAAAAAAGCTGTTTTTCTTCTCTTTGCCTCAGGAAAAGCGAGTTGTGATGAACTCGGGGGGACACCAACACCTGGTGAGCTGTTTGGAGACTCTGCAGAAGGCGTTAAAAGGTGGGTGCCCTCGGTGCGCGCTCCGCGAGCCGCTGAGCGGAGCCGTGCCGGGGAAATCGGGCGGCTCGTCAAACACGGGCGAGGTTGTTGCTGGCACTTCTCAGTGGGCACCTAACCTGCCTTACATCTGGGTGCCAGGCAGTGTCACTCGAGATTGTCTCTGTTGGCTTTACTGGAGATGCCCAGATCTGACTTCTGCATGCGGCAGAAAACCCCGTTCTCTCTCTGCGGTTCTGAGAACGTTTGGTTTCCGCCGTTCAAACCTCCCCGCCGGTGTTTTGAGCGCAGACGGCGCGTGTGAGGCCGTGAGCAGACGTGGGGTGGGGGGGACTAGTTGACGTTGGGTTTAATGCTGAGGTTTTTATTCCTGGGGAGGGGAAGAATAATAAATGACACCAGTACAGACTGGGAGGTGATCTGCTGGAGAGCAGCCCTGTGGAGAAGGAGTCCTGGTAGACAACAAGTTCTCCACGGGACAGCAGTGTGCCCTTGTGGCCAGGAAGGCCAATGGTCTCCTGGGGTGCATTAAGAAGAGCGTGTCCAGCAGATCAAGGGAGGT
>JANIJG010021806.1:0-12950 GCA_024611175.1 Megaceryle torquata
ATGCACCCCAGGATACCATTGGCCTTCCTGGCCACAAGGGCACATTGCTGTCCCATGGATAACTTATTGTCCACCAGAACACCAAGGTCCCTCTCCATGGAGCTGCTTTCCAGTGGGTCTACCCCTAACCTGTACCAGTACACGGTGTTCCTCCACAGGTGTAGGACTCTACACTTACCCTTGTCGAACTTCATTCAGTTTGCCTTTGCCCAGCTCTCCAGTCTGTCCAGATCTCACTGGATGGCATCACAGCGTTCTGGTGTATCAGCCACCCCTCCTAGTTTAGTATCATCAGCAAACTCGCTGAGGGTACACTCTGTCCCTTCTTCCAGGTCACTGATGAAGATGTTGAATAAGACTGGAACTTCAGTTACTTCAGTTACTTCAGACTGAAACTTCAGTAACTTCAGTTAGCTGAAGAACATTTTGTCTTAGATATTTTCAGGAAGATATTTCTAAAAATCACTGTAGAATGAAATGGGATCTTGTAAAGAAGCTTATCAGGCTGTTTTCTGTTGCTGACTTTTCAACATGAGCTATTTGGATGGGATGGCCCATCTGCACCTGTCCTAATCCCGATTTAGGGGATTATGGCATCACGCTTCATGGGGGGTGTTCACTGGTGTAATCCACTGCTACATGAGTGATTTGCTGTGAGGATAATGCCAAAATGCAAAGTAGTATTTTTACTTGAAAGATGCTCTTATGAAGCAGCAGGCCCATTGTCTGGGGCCATGAAAAATCTGTGCAGCAGAAGCATGTGCTGCTCATTACAGTGCATATCAGCTGGATTTTTTTTCTATTGAACTCTCCACTTTTACTCCACTCTGGTGAGACCCCACCAGGAGTACTGCATCCAGCTCTGAGGTCCTCAGCACAGGCAAGATGTGAACCTGTTGGAGGGGGTCCAGAGAAGGGTCATGAAAGTGATCACAGGACTGAAACTGCCCCATGAGGACAGGCTGAGAGAGTTGGAGTTGTTCATCCTGAAGGACAGAAGTTTCCAGGGAGTTTTTCAATCCTTATGAGAAAAATGGAGAGGAACTTTTACCAAATCACAGGAGAAGAAGCAGCACTATTAAAATGGAAGAAGGTAAATTTAAATTGGACGTAAGGAAGAATTTTTTTGTGCTGAGATTGGTGAGACACTGGCACAGGTAGCCCAGAGAAGTTGTGGTTTCCCCATCCCTGGAAGACTTCAAGGCCAGGTTGGATGGGGCTTTGAACAACCTGATCTAGTGGAAGGTGTCCCTGGTCATTGCAGGGTTGTTGGACTAGATGATCTTTAAAAGTTCCTTCCAACTCAAACCATTCTATGTTTCTACCTTTTTCAGAAACAGTGAGACCCATAGTCCCCATGCATTGTATGGACTGAAGATTTTGACTGCAGCTGCACTCAGTAAAGCCTGGGATGAACAGAAGGAAGTGGGAGATGCATGGTGCTCCTCAATGCTAATCTTGATGTGAACAGAAACTGAACATTCATTTTTGCAAAGTCAGCATTGATTTTACTTTTTCTTGTTGTAGCAAATGGTTCTGCATTCATGGGCTTACTGGCTTTAAAAACAAATTTCTTTTTCAATTCTGTTTAACCAGTCTAATCCCTCTTAAAGTATTTGATTTTGTATAGCACATACTTAGTTTTATATATAATCAGGACTTATTGAAGGTAACAGGCAGGGAAAATGAAGACTAGAGTAGCACAATACATGGTAAAATTAGATGAAAACTGAAAAAAAAAGGTGAAAGAGATGTAGTACAGTTAAAAATAGGAGGGTTTAAGATCTGTGTGACAAATCAGTCATATGGAAAAAGCAGGGAAAGGGATGTGCTGTTCTATTTAAAAGTGGTACCCTTCTCACCAAGCACTGGGCTGCCAGCTGTACGCGCCTCTTGTATGAGTTGAGACTAAGTCCCCTAGATGGTGTTATAACACTGTAGTTCTTAGTTACCTTTTATTGCCCATTCTGTGCTCTCAGGGGACTAGCTTATCAGCTAGTCACAGTCATTGCTAAAACAGTCAATATCCTAAGAATGTTTTGTCTTTTGGAGGAGTCACATCATGCTGGCAAATGCCACCCGACCTAATCAGATAGCATTGGATTGTTTTTCTCAAGTAATAGTGTGAAAGGCAACCAGATTATTTGAAAACTAGTTTGTTTATTTGATAAAACAGCAATTTCTCAGTTTTGTCAGTGTGTACTTAAATTCTTGGATTTTATACCAACTAAAATGCTTCTGCAGAAACAGAGGCATGTTTATATTGGAGATCTGGCCATGCAGCTTGTGTGATTAATTTCTTTGAGTGGGCAAGCTCTCACAGCTGAGAAGTCTTGATAAAAGAGCAGAGAGTAATTTCACAAACCTAATTTTCACCATAAATTGCATGAAATACCCTGTGTCTCCACAGTAAGGGACTGACTGTTAAGTGTTATTTGTGGTAACACATCTGGGATTTCAAACCCTGGGAGAAAAGCCTGTTACTGGAGAAGGGCCAGCTATGTCCTTGTCACAGTTATAAAGAAAGAATGCTATCAGCATTGTGCCTATGGAGTGCAGCACTTTTTAAGGTGAAATGATTGATCAATATTGGGAAACATCATTGTAAGCTGTTGATGTGAAAGAGTCAGCTGTGTGCCTTAATAATAAGAAAGCAAGAAAGTCTTGAATGTAAATTCCCTGTAATTAACATGTCATGGTAAGCTGCAACAGGCTGTCAAATTTTAGTCTAAGGAAGTCTTGGGGTTCCAAGCTGCAGGTGGAGAAGCTGAATGTGGGAAGCCACCACGTTGGTGTCTTCAGAGCACTCCGTGCACTGCCACATCCCTCCCTGTTCATGTTTCCCAACCCTGGTCTAAAGCACACTCCCACCTTGCTATACCAAATTCCTCTTTTCCCTGCTTTTCACAGAAATGGTAGGGGTTGGAAGGGACCTCTGGGGATCATCTTGTCCAACACCCCTGCCAAAGCAGGTTCACCTAGGGCAGGCTGCACAGGAATGAATATCAACAGATACGCATTATCTGTTTCTGGCTGCACATATATATTCTTCAGTTACTTTGCCTCTGGGATCTCTTAAAAAGCTGTCTGAAGGTATCCATCTATAAAAGTAGCCTCTTTGCCTGTTTCACTGACTGGTTTTAATGTTACTCACCTGCAGGGTCATTTTGAATTCAGTGGGAATTTCTTACCCTTTCATGGAGAAGTTGGAGTTATTTTTTTCTAAAGAGCAGTGCTTGAACAGATGCACAGACATTCTGGATGTAACTACATTGCCTTCAGTAGTCCAGATTTTTGGATAACTTAGAATAAATGTGAATCTAGATTTTTTTGTGTGTGTGTGTGTTAACATGGATTTTGATAAAGGGGAAAAAGCTAAGATTTGGTGAAGGGAGAATGAAGGAAAAGGCAGCCCTGGGTCAAGTGCATTAAAAGTGCTAGACCCTGCCATACTAATGTTACAGGTTTCATTACTGCTTTTGGGGGGGAGATTAAAAAAAAAAAAAAAAAAAAAAAAAATTAAAAGATGGATCTCAGTGCAAAGCAGAATGTCATGTAAAAAGGAAGTGTAGGCTCCAAGGGTTCCAACCTCACAGGCTGTGACTATGAGCCAGCGCTGGTAATGCAGTTACGAAAAGGAAAGCGCAAAGTCTGTGTTCACTGAAAGAACACTGACACTACTTTTCCCAGATACTACTCACGTATTTTAGCTTTCCTTTGAAAGAAGGGGTTTTCTTTCTGACATTTATTAATAATTACTTACACAGATATGGAGAAACTGTTCCTCAGCTCTTAGCAAACATGACGTCTCTGTCAAACCTGCATATTTATCAGCTCCTTGCTCCTCATTCCAGACATAGAGTTGGGGTTATTAGAGAATCTGAGAATGGTTTTGGTGGGAAGGGACCTTTAAAGCTCATCTAGTCGAACTCCACTGCAGAGAATAGGGACAGCTTTAACTAGATCAGGTTGCTCAGAACCCTGTCCAACCTGACCTTGAATTTTTCCAGGGACGGGGCTTTTACTACCTCTCTGGGCAACCTGTGCCAGTGTTTCAACACCATCTTTGTAAAAAATGCATTCCTTATATCTGGTCTAAATCTACCCTCTTTAAATCATCATCCCCTGTCCTGTCAGAACAGGCCCTGCTAAAAGTTCTGTCCCCATTTTTCTTATAAACCCCTTTAAGTCCTGAAAAGCCACAATAAGGTCTCCCTGGAGCCTTCTCTTCTCCATGCTGAATGACCCCAACTCTCTCAGCCTTTCTTCAAAGGAGAGCTTTTCCAACCCTATGATTATTTTCATGGCCCTCCTCTGGACCCTTTCCAGCACGTCCATGTCTCCCTTGTACTGGGAACTCCAGAGCTGGACACAGTGCTGCAGGTGTCAAGAGAGTAGGGTGGAGGGGCAGAATCACCTCCTTGACCTGCTGGCTGTGCTTTTTTTGATGCAGCCCAGGATACAGTTGGCCTTCTGGTCTGTGAGCACACAATGTCAGCTCATGTACAACTTTTCATCCATGAGTATTCCCAGGTCCCTCTCTGCAGGTCTGCTCTCATTCCCTTCATCTCCCAGCCTGTATTGACACCGAGGGTTGCCATGAGCCAGTTGCAGGACCTTGCACTTGGCCTTTTTCAAGCTCATGATGTTCACATGGTCCCACTTCTTGAGCTTGTCCATGTTCCTCTGGGTCATGTCCTGTTGCTCAGGTGTATTAACAACACCACTTGGCTTGGTATTGTCTGCAAAATTCCTGAGGGTGCACTCAATCCCACTGTCTGTGTCACTGATGAAGACATCAAACACTACTGGTCCCATTATGGACCCCTGAGGGGCATCACTCATCACTGAAGGGATACAGATGTGCAGGTGATGCATTTCAAAGACAGGCAATGGGCAGTGCTGTGAAAGCCTCACTGAATAGGGTTGCACCCAGATCCCAGGGGAAGCAGGGGAATGATTTCCTGCTTGTCATGAGACACAATTGTCCTGTACAGTCCTGTTCAAATGGGGGTCATTACCACTAACTCCTTGCTGCTGTTTGCTCATGCAGTTAGATTAAGTGCTGAAAAACTAAATCACCTCCCTCTCTTAACTTCTGGAGCTGCTGGTCAGCAGGGGATGACACTGGATTTCCTTTTGATCCAGGTGAAGCAGATCTCAGCGTGACAGTTCATGTCTTCTGTTGGAGGAGGTCGCTTATGAAGGTCTCTTCTCATGAGGTTTTGTTTTTGTTTGTTCGGTTGGTTTTGGGGGGTTGTTTTTGTTTTTCTTTAATGACTTGATTGTTTCTGTGTTTTTTCATAACCTTTGATAAGTTGCTAGTGATCTGTCAAAAGGCAGAGAAGTGCATTTTCTGGACAGCTAACTGCTGTTGCATTTCTGCAGAAGCTTGCAGACCTACCTGAAACAGTCCAAAAGGAGCAAAGAGAGGAGTGGGGATTCATGTGAAATATCCCAACATGTGAGGTTTCTCAGAGGTGCCTCAGTTTGCTTAACAGAGTTTGCCAGTCATAGAATCATCATAGAATGGTAGGGGTTGGAAGGGACTTCTGGAGATCCTCGAGTCCAGCCCCACTACCAGAGAAGGAAAACCTCAGGCATCCCACACAGAAACAGATCCAGGTGGATCTTGAAAGTCTTGGAACTTTAGCACAGCCAAGGGTAATAGTAAGTACTTGAATTCATGTGATTATTTAATCCAGCAGCATGTAAAAACCTTTGACATGCTTTTAAAATAATAATAATAAAAAAGAGACAACAAAATTTATAAAGGAAAAATAAAGGCAGTTTCTTCAATCAGCCTGCTTCTCCAGTGCTGAGTTTGCTTTTGGCATAGAATCATAGAATGTTTTAGGCTGGAAGGCACCTCTAGAGGTCATCTGGTCCAATCTTCCTACACAAGTAGGGACATCTGTACCTAGGGCAGGTTGCTCAAAGCCCCCATGCTCCTCACTGAGTGAGCAGCAGTCCCAGTGCTCATCCATGAAAAAAACAGACCAGTCTTCACTTTCTTTAGATCTTCTCTCTGAAGATGCTTCCTCCCTACCACAGCTATTAAAGTACATTTTCATAATGATGAGAAGCAGACTCGGGTAGCTGGTATGGGGCACTCCTTTCTCTTTGTGTGTCTTCCCCAGGACTGCTGAGATGTTTGACTTCACAAGCCCAGAGCTGTGTTAGGTTGCAAGCCACTCTCTTCCTTCTGCAAAGTGACTGAGTCCTGTGAACTGCCCCAGGGATTTTACACAGCTATATGACACAGGTTTCCTTGAAAAGCAACAGCTGTGATGTGAGAAGAGATGAGATGGCAGGGCTGGGCACAGAGCTGGGTGCTGTCTCAGACACAGGGACCTACACACAGACCCAGCACTGGACGAGGGCTTGTACAGGCCTTGCACTAAGAGCTGCTGCACTGGCATCTCTCTGCTTTGCTGGTATTCATTGCTGAGCGTGTTTCCTAAGTTCAGTTCTTGCTAGAGCTGAGGTTACTTGGGGTTAGCTGCTTTTGAACATAGAATCATAGAATGGTTTGAGTTGGAAGGGACCTTAAAGATCTTCTAGTTCCAACCCTGCTGCCATGGGCATGAGCACCTCCCACTAGACCAGGTTGCTCAAAGCCCCATCCAGCCTGGCTTTGAACACTTCCAGGGAGAGGGCATCCACAGCCTCCCTGGACAACCTGTTCTGGTGTCTCGCCACCCTCACAGTGAAGAACTTCTTTTTACTATCTAATCTAAAGCTATCCTCTTTCAGTTTAAAACTATTGCCCTTTGCCCTGTCACTACACTCCCCAAGAAAGAGTCCCTTCCCATCTTTAGGCCCTGCCAACACTCTCAGCCTGTAGTCACAGGTGAGGTGCACCAGCTCCCTGATCATCTTCATGGACCCCCTGTGGACCTGCTGAAGCAGATCAATGTTTGAGCAAAGTGTTTATGTCTGCAGAGACTCAATTTCCCAAATCAGAGTGGCCAAAGTGACTGCTGCCACCTCAAGAAGCTGCTGTTTGGCACGCTACAGCATGCAGTCATTCCTGCAGCATCCTTTACAGATTCATTCTGGAAGGGATTTACCCCTTTTAAGAACTACTTACCCCCCAAAAAATCAGGTTTTACAAAAAGAAAACAACCCGGCATGTTTCTGAATATTATGTTTGATAGACATGGTATCACACTGGTGACTGGTCCACATCTCATCTTGGGAGATGAGCAGCAAACCGATATTTGTATAGTCAGTGCACAGCTGGATGTGTTCACTGCACATGTTTTTCTTCAGAAGTGCCCGAGTGTGGGGTGGCATCCCCATGGGCAAGGCAGCAGCATGTGAATTTTGATGCACAAATGGGTTTCTTGCCTTCTGTTTACTCAGGCACCCGTTTGGACTGCATTTGAAGAAGATGCAGTCTGACTTGTGGCCCTTAGGGAGGGGAGACAGAGAAGGAAGTGGGTGTTGACAGCTCAGAGATTGGAAACTTTAAAGCAGTTTAGTTTGGATGCTGGTACCAGCATGACTGCAAGAGAGAGGAGCTGCATTCTGCCCTGCAACTTGTACTGGAGGCTTTGTTAGGCTGTGACTGGTATTTGGAGTAGCTGGTTGAAAGCTATATAAGGCATATTTGTCCTGGAGCTGAGTCACCAGTTTATTCAGCACAGTCCATTTAGGCAGATATTTTCAGCCCTATTATACAGATCTCACTTTCCAGCTGTCATCTTGTATGAAAAAGAAGTTTGCAGGACAACCAGGTCAGTCAGACTTCATAATTTCTTCCTGTTTCATGGGAAAAAAACTGAGTACGTGTTAAAAAAAAAAATGCAAAAAACCTCAAGCATGAGGCCGTGTGTGGAACTGGAGCACTGTACCACCACCTCTATGGCTCCTGGGGAGGGACATGGACGCTGTGAAATTTATATACAGATCTAATTATAATATTGCTTGAATAATAAAATTGAAGGCATTTGAGACTATCAACATAAAGGATAGGAAGGGTCATGTGCCAGGGGCCAGAACAGAGAGCAAAGTGTGTTATCTCCAGAACTACCTGGCCAGGGTCACAGTCCTCCTGTGCAAGTAAGAAGACCAGATCAGAGGCAACCTCTTCCTCTGCAAACTGGATTATGGAAATATTTCAGCCTTTTCTTCACATAGGTCTCAGAGGCATGGTGATCTGCTGAGTGATGTAGGAGGTTTTAAGAGGTAGACTTGTTCCTGGAGCAGGATCAGAACCAGTGCAAAGTCCCTGACCCTTGGGGTCACTGTGTGTCCTGCTGGTGCTTAGACACTGTGGAGCCTGAAGCCAGAGGGTCTGTGTATGGGGCACTCCAGCCAGGTTTTGTAAAGTGGATGACATGAGAGAATCCTTTAAAACTAATTAGCTTTTTCCATTCATCAATGAATCAAAAATTAATTCTATATCCTTTTCTAATTGGTCATTTGAGGGCAGATTGGACATACATAAAAAAATTTCTTGGTCTTCAAAAATAAGGACATGCTTAGACAATTAGATATTTATAAAATAGTATACATTTTATCAGTGCATTAGTAATAGGAAAAGTTTTCCCCTATGTTATTGAGAAATTAACAGTAAATCTGTCTTTCTTTACTGTTTTTTCTCCCCATCTTAATTATTAAAAAAAAAAAAAAAAAAAAAAGAAAAATATTTGTAAGCATTGTAGAAGTCCAAACACCAGTACAATTGGATCACACCATTTGATTTGAAGTGACTCATTATTGAAATCTGCCCATTTGGCTTGACTTCTGTGCATGAGGATGTCAGGGGCCAACTCCAGTACAGGCCAGATTCCCACCTCAGTTATAGCCATAAACCCAATTATTTTCCTCAAAGCCTCCAGCAGCACGCAGGGATTGTGCAAGGAGCGGGAAGTGGCATCAAGCATTGTAAAAATCATAGCGTATAAAATGTAATGATGCATTAGCATCTTATCAAAACCACTTTATCACTACATCACTTCTGATGTAAATACTTCATTTCACAGTTCACATCCCTCCTGATGACAGATGCCAGTAAAGACCCCATCGATGCAGAAGGCTGGGTAATGGGGTTGGTGGCCCACCCTAATTCCAGCATCATGAGGTAAGGCTTTGCTAACACCGTCACTATTATTGCCATGTCTGTCTTCCTTATTTGGGCAGACTGAAGTTTAATTTCTACTTGGACTGCCTCAGACAAATCAGATCATCATTGAACTGGAAGATGGCAAAATCCTTACTGGTAACACTTGCAGCTGACCCAAACTTCAGGAAATGAGTGAAAAGGGAGGGAGGACAGCTTGTGGATGCTGAGCAGCCCAAATTACCTCCAGCCATGGCCAGATTATTGCTGAAGAGCAGGAGGTAGTGACTTATGTGGTGATCCTGGTTATACAGAATGGGGCTTTGCTCCTTCCCCAGAGTGTGTGGCTTTGGGGGGACCTAACCTAGGCAGCTCCAGTGCCTATGAGGAGGGCATAGAGTAGCCAGAATTAGGATCTGCATGGCAGTGCAGGGCAGGAGGACAAGAGGCAATGCGCACAGACTAAAATCCAAGAGGTTTGGATGGGCATAAGGAGAAGCTTTTTGTCCATGAGGAGACCCACCCCAGCCATCCAGAGAGGCTCTGCAGCCTCCCTCCTTGGAGGCTTTCAAGACCCTGAAAGCTGAGTGAAGCTCTGAACAGCTGGGGCTGCTCTTGGAGCCAGCCTGCAGAGGTCCCTTCCAGCCTGAATTTTCCTGTCATAATATGGAAAAGCCTAGTGCTACCAGGGGAAACACAGGCAGGCAGGAAAAGATCAAGTAGGAATAGATGAGTTATGGTACCTCCTCATTTGGCAGTGTTGTGATAATTCCTGAGCTGTGATGTTTTCAGCAACTATTTAACACTGGGACAGTTTAGGTATGAGTCACAGATTTAATGAAGTATTGGGAAAAGACTCTTAATGAGCTCATCTACTTAGCTTAACTAAGTTAAGATTGAGAGTTAGGTTATATCCTTGTAGCTGTTTATTTGAGGAACCAATTTCATTATGGAATTTCCAGCATATCAGATAAAGTCACAACAAAATCCAGTGGTTGAAGTCAAAGCTAGATGGATTCAGGAGAGAGGCCATTATTAACAAATCATTTTAATAAGGTATTTGATTTGGGGAAAAAAATGCCATGGATCATGATCAATCTTCAACTATGAGCCATCTTTAAATCAAATATATTTATTTGACAGATATGATCTACCTTAAAGGAGAATGCATTCAGTCAAGTCCCTTGCCCAACATGATGCAAGCTGTGGTGGTCGAATGGGTGAACCTGAACAGCTAGTGCTGGCCTCATCCCCTAGGTGTGTGACCTAGGGGAGGCACAGAAAGCTGTGCTCAGGATCCTGGCACAAAACTGCAGCTTTGTCTCTGATGCTCTATTTAGTCACTTGGACAGAGATTCAACAAAATACTTAGTCTTGCTGTAAGAGTACAAATGCTTCCATCAACAAGAAACAGCCTAAATCACACTTCATTCCCATGACTTGGTCACATAGGATGGTCTAGCTTTTCATCCTTCATTTGATGTAACTGTCAGATACAGATAATGACTCACTAAAAGACAGCATTTTGTTATTTGTCTCTCTGTAATTCACAAGATGTGAAGCACTTTTGATGAAAGCCACATATGAACATTACACTGTTGAAACTAATTGACAGTCACAGGCTTAACCTGTTCTTTCAAATAATACAAACTTAATGTGAGCTCACGGTAGAAAATGTACACACTTTGTCCTTTGCATATTTAACCAGCACTCATGAGGTACTCTGCTTCATAGAGTTTTCATTGGTTTTCATCAAGAGGATTAAATACATTTAAATATTAACTAATTGACTGCCCAGCATTTTTATGAGAAGGATGAGCAACTGTCAGGTAATGGTTTGATTTTAAGAGCATCTGCTGAGGACCAACAGTACACTGTACATAATTCCTCATGCTAACACTGGTCTCCACAGCCCTGAGCATCATCTTCTCAAGGCTTATTTTATTTAGAAAAGTATATTTACATTTTGATTGGCCTACTGTTGGCTATTGTCACAATAATTGTCAGCTCACAGTTGTCAGGCTGCTGCCAGATGAGGTGTGAATGTGTATTGAGAAGCACAGATGGTTAAACAGAGCCATGAGAAATGACTAATCTGGAAGTTGAGGGAGCCAGGAATAGAGCCCTAACCAGGAATCAGACCTCCCAGGACACCTGCTCTATATTTTGCTTGTTGTTGCTTTCCATGATGATGGAGAAATATGAAGACTTTTTTGGTTTTTTCTTCTTTTAGTCCAGAAATTACTTCTATCATTGTTGCCAAGCATGGAGAATTGATTTCTAATAAACTGATAGCATGACATCACCTTAAATGATAAGGCTGTCTTAAATGTCATAGGTAACAGTGGATAATACCTTACACACATATACCTTATACACCCATTCTGTTCTTTATCCTGATATATATATATATATAAAATCAGCAATGAGTGATGAAGTTCTCCAGCTGCTAAAATGTCACTGCAAGATTCAATAAAGAGACAGATATATGGGGGAAGGCCTATTCAAAGGGGTTTGTAATAAAAGGAGAAGGAGCAATGGTTTTAAGCTAGGAAAGGATAGGTTTAGACTGGATATTAGAAAAAAGTTGTTTAATATGAGGGTGATAGATCACTGGAACGGGCTGCCCAGAGAGGTGGTGGAGGCCCCATCCCTGGAGTCATTTAGGGTCAGGCTTGATGGGGCTCTGAGCAACCTGCCCTAGGTAGAGATGTCCCTACTTGTGTAAGGAGGTTGCACCAGATAACCCCTAGAGTTCCCTTCCAGCCTAAAACATTCTATGATTCTATGATATTTCTCCTTTTCCTTTTCACACTCTAGGAGCCTGAGTAGGTTCAGTGCTTACCTGCTCTGTGAGGTTTGTTTTTGTTTTCCCAGAAAATATATATACAAAAACTTCAAAGTTTTAATATTTCTTATTTCTATAGGAAACTGCATGTAGAGAGACACTCACTGGCTTTATACCAGTGGATGTCTTTCTCCTCCCATGTACAACAAGTTGCTTCGTAGCAGAGGCTGCATTAGCAGCGAAGGGTCACAGTGTCTTGTGAATTGAGTGCCTCTGTCTCTGCTGTTAACTCCACATTCACCTCCTCACCTCCTGATAGAGTCACAGAATGGTAGGGGTTGGAAGGGACCTTGAAGATCATCAAGTCCTACCTCTCTGCCAGAACACCTAGGACAAAGATACATAGCCCAGATTCCTATATGAGACACGTGGTTGCTGTAGGCTCCTCTGTTAGACGGTGAAGAAAAACATGCAGCTTCAGGAAGGAAACCAGAGCTTACAAGGACTGAGCCCATCTTCAGTGATGCTCAGCTCATGCAGTGACTGCATAGGCATCCTAGAGTGGCACAGGATCCTAGGACTTAGCTGTTTCAAGTACATCCTTCGGTGAGATAAATCTGAGCTTAAATTCACTTGTATTTTAGGAAATATAATATATGTAAGTACCTGGATATGTGTGGCTTTGTCTCCTTCATTGTTTCAAGACCCAAAGTGTCACAGCTGTGGTCAGAGAGAAATGCATCCCTTGGTTTCTTGCAGGCACCCTGAATAGCAAGGAGAGATTTACTTTGGGTTGAGCAAGTGTTTGGCACCTGCAGGGGAGTAAGGTTGTTCAAAGGGTATCTGCTGTCACTCAGCATTTAGAGAAAATACTAAATTCAAAACCAGGCCATATATCTGAACTGAATGAAGAAGTACATTACAAAGTTTAGCATCTTTTAATCTAATAAAACTTGCTTTGCCTTAACTGTATTACAGAAATTACCACAGGGTATCACAGCACGTCAGGGGTTGTAAGGGACCTTGGAGATCTTCGAGTCCAACCCCCCTGCCAGAGCAGGATCATACAATCTAGCACAGGTCACACAGGAA